>JACEGR010011388.1:0-15075 GCA_014170235.1 Listronotus bonariensis | reverse complement strand
TAACACGCTTTTATTAGCTTGGGTTGTATCTACTAACTATCTATCTATCTATCTATCTATCATCTATCTATGTAACGGAATCTTTGAGCCTAATTTTTACCAACTCCCAGCAGATTCAATTTCTTTGAAACTTTGCACACGTATCAAGGACCGATGACAATGAAATAATTTAAAAACAGTTATCCCGTTATCCTGAATAGGACCGCCAGGATAAATAAATTCCTTTACAGATCCTCTGTATCCTAATACTACTCTTGACAAAAATGGCGAAGGAATTTTTAGGTGAATAAACTGAGCATTATTACATACATACTTACATACATGCATGCATATCGAACTAAAAAAATGAAAAAATAAATAATAGTTTAAAAACTAAAAAAACACGCTTTTATATGCAACCGAACTAAAAATTAGAAAATAATTTTTCATTACAAAGAGTTTGTCACTTCAGAATAAAAGCGTGGGGTAATTAATATATTAAATGTTATAATTATTCTATTTGCAAATATCTATGAGGGAAAACTTATGAAAAATAGTAAAATGCACCCCACGCTTTTTACTCTGAAGTGACAAACTCTTTGTAATGAAAAATTATTTTCTAATTTTTAGTTCGGTTACATATAAAAGCGTGTTTTTAGTTTTTTAAACTATTATTTATTTTAACACTTCGAAGCCTTTTTTCTCACTTTGATTGATTGATTTCGTTATTATTTCTTTTAGTTTATGTGTTACTTGTTTTAAAATTTGACAGTTTGCAAATAAATTTATTAAAAAATTATTGAAAATAGTAAGTAATAATGAATTTGTCTGACTAAGACATTAAAAAGAATTTATACTGTTTTAGCATTATTTCTACAAAAAAGTAAGTACATACAATTTTCTAAAACTAAATAATAAATGCATAGTTATGAAGAGGATAATTGTCTCTTGAAAAATAAGGAGGCTATGATTTTTTGTCGCAATATAATGGCTGCACTGCAAAAATAATATTAAGGGGCTTAGATAAATAAAACATGTATAAAATGGTATTTTGGAAAATTTTTATACGGGCGTGGAAAAGATATAGTATGTAACACATGCATAAAGTGTCTTTTTTTACTCATGAGATTGCCGTACTCGCCTAACGGCTCGTGCTGTCAAACTTCCCATTCGTAAAAATAGTATTACTTTATGCACTTTTTACATAAATTACTATTAAAAAGTTTTTGCATAATAAATTTGCAATGAAAATTAAATATTTAATTTCTTTATCAAGAAAAAGAGGATCTCCAGCTGTCAAACGCCTTTTTAAAAACGAAAATTAAATTATATGGACCGTCTGTTTAAAGTTTTGATCGTTTTTAAAAATTTTATTTAATTATTTATCATTGTAAATTTGCACCCTCAAAATTTATCTGAAAATTCCACACCACTGTTTTTTGACCAAACAAATGTGTAGTTTTGGTTGCATTACCATGACAACACAAGTATTTATCGGAATTCTTTTCTCCTGCCTTGGGGTAATTCCTGGCGCGAATTATAGTGGAAATTTCTTGACATAATCATTGAATTTGTTTTAACGTCATGTCTGTCATTCACATACATAATTAAAGAAAATGTTATTTTAGTACCAGTTGTAGTACTTCATACATAACAATATACAACAATGTAAGGTTTTTAAGACCCTAAATGACAATTTTATACAACTACAGTTAGTAAAATAATATCATAAGACTGAAGTACTAGACATAAGAGAAGAGCAAACGAAGCAAGGTATGGGTCTAAAAAATTAAAATAAACCATTTTTACTAACTGTAGTAATATAAGGTATATAAAATATAAAAGAATAAACAATGATAAGCTCTAAAATTACATATTTTGCAACTACAATTGGTGTAAAATGGAAAATATTTATTTTATAGTAAAAATTTTAAAGCTCGTGTCAAAGTTACAAATATTAATTTAAAAGCAATATTATTTAACACAAACTTGGTGTGAAATTTTTCTACCGATATCACAACGTGCTTGATGTTCCGGTGCTCCTGTAGGGCCACGCACATTTTAAGAGGTCTTCCTCCGCCTGCGGCTCGGGATACCTTTCTGCAAAAATACCTCGTGGCCTTGAAAAATTTCCCAAAATAAATTTATCAACAGTGGTATTACAAGTGAAAATATGGGTTTGATCAAATTATGACAAAAATAGAATAGCACAAAAGCTGATACTTACAGATAACTTTCTATCTTAAAATCGAACCCCTCAGCTCGGACACCTGCTTCTTGCTGACTTTTAATTTTCCCTGGAGGCGTTACAAGCTAATCCTAACTACATTATCATAACAGACTAGAATGGAATCTTTGTCGGAGATGCGTTACGTTCACTATGTTAAGGTTCTTCTTTTGGTATCAACTGTCGCAGTGCCGTCCATGTGAAACCTGCGGCAACTCCGATTTTAACGAAATTTGATATACGGAGGTTTTTGGGGCGCTGATCACGAATCTGAAAATATTTTGGCGGAAACGTTTCTTGTTCTCGAGATATTCATCATCAAAGTTCAAATTTGAACTCAGCTTATTTTCACTATATTCCCCTTCTTTTTGCACACAATTCTTGATTTAAAGGCTAAAGTGTCACAACAATATTTGATTTTCACCTTTTAAAACCCGTTTTTCTACGTTTCTTACAGTATTTGTAGCATTAAATAGCCTGGCTTTTCTTTTGATAATGCGGCAACCAGCTGCCATTACGTTACATATGTGGCTTCATGGCACACTGGGATTGAAATGATTCAAAGTATAGCTATGCAATTTAATGCAAAAATAACGTGAAATACAACAAACGGGGTTTTAAACGGTGAAATCAAATATTGTGCTGCCACTTTAGTCTTTAAATCAAGAACTGTGTGCAAAAAGAAGCGGGGGAATATTGTAAAAAAATAGGACTGAGTTTAAATTTCAAGTCTGATGATGAATATCTCTAGAACAAAACGTTTCCGCCAAAAATGCTTCTTTAGATTCGTGATCTAATTTATCATAGACGTAGTAAAACTTGACTATTTTAAAGCATAGAAGCGTCTTTGGAGGTGTCTTGGTGATAGTGTGTATATTTGTTTTGTTTAAGTGTTTATATTTTTAATCGAAGTGAACATGTCTTTTAAAAAAAATCGGTGATCAATGTACCAAAACCATTTTTATTTTTAATATTATAATATAATTAACTACGCCACTTGACTTGAAGTAGGCGAGGGACCAGGAGAATAGCAAACATATCAGGCGATGACGTAAGGGTGTTGTTCTTAGAGCGTTCTATATCTACAAGATATTCTAATATTTTCTTGGTCAAATTCTGGACATAATTGGATTTGGAACCGAAGTAAATGGTTCACACCACTTTTCTGCATTTTGTTTTAATTCAAAATACTGGAATTAGACGTAAGTCGCTTTATTGTGATGATATGACACAAAATTATTTTAATCCGTTGTAAGATGCTCTAAATGTTGCTGACAAGTTTGTATTCAAATTAGTTTTTATTCCAACTTTTAATTAAATATAAATAGCAATTTAATTTTGAACAGAGGGGGTTATATTAAAAATTATTTTTGATTTTCTAAAATCTCAATCTAGAAATTTTGTGATCACCTAAGGCAAATACAGCTCCTAAATGTACTTGTTTCACTATGAATTTTTATTATTGATTTTTTGTGCTTCAGCACAGGTGATAAAAAGTGCTAAACATTTTGTGGACAATAGGAAGTATTTTGAGTGTTTGGGTATTCTTTTTTTATCACCGTCTATTTTCGCAGGGTGATACTGCTGAATAGTTTTTGCACGCCTAACGTTAAACTTTATTTAACGTTATGGGACCTAAAAAGAAGACTAGCAAGAAAAATACCTTGATATGCCCAGTCTGTAACAAAAATGTTACAAAAACACAATATAGCATAAACTGCAATGGCAAATGTGGCAAATATTACCATAAAAGCTGCAGCGGCCTAAGTAATGATGAATTTAACGCCTATGATCTAAAGCTGGCAGATGAAAAATGGATTTGTAATAATTGCATCGAGATGGGTGACAGCAGCTCTGACGATGAGGCTGAAGTACTCCAGCCAATCGCGGACATTAACAAAATAATATCAAAGGAAAACCCAACTATAAAAGAAGTTATACAGCTGTTTACCAAGAAGTTTGGTGACCTCGAGGAGTCACTAAACTTTAAATGGAAATATATCGAAGACATACACAATGGAATGAAGGAGATCCAGAAGGAAAATAAATTACTAAAAAGGAAAATGATGCCCTAAAAATAAGAATTGGAAAACTCGAAGGTGATATAAACAAAATAAAAACTAATTTGGAAAAAGAAGAAAATGAAGAGAGAAGCAGGAATATTGTTGTTATGGGTTTACCAAAAGGACCGAATACTACTGAAAATATGCAGAAAGTGTTCAAGGCGCTGGATCCTCAACTTCAAGTGGGAGACTTTGAAACAAAAATTCTTCCGTGTAAGGGTACTGCCAACCCTGTACTTGTTACGCTCTCGAGTGCACAGCTGAGAACGGAGATCGTTGAGAAAAGGAGGAGGAGGCGTATGTTGGACACTGCTGAATGTGGTATTGCTGGAGAGAAACAAAGTGTTTATTTAAATGAAGACCTCAGTAAGGATATTAGAGACTTGTTTATTAGTGCAAAAAGGTTAAAAGGTAAGAGTTTTAAATTTGTTTGGTGCAAATATGGTAAAGTTTTTGCTAGAAAGGATGATAAATCGGAAGTACTAAAAATTTTGAGTGCTGAACAGGTTGATACCCTTCTCCGAAATTGAATTGTGGACTTTTGTTTGTTCTCTTATTTTTGTTTTATGACTTTAATGGTAAAATAGATAAGTGATAAAATGGCAGATAAAAATAACAATCTTAAGTTAGGAAATTTAAATGTACGTTCCTTGGTGGCTCATTTTGCAGAAGTTAGGGACATGGTTTATGAGAATAAATTTGATGTGTTTTGTGTTACAGAAACTTGGCTAAAGCCACCAATTTTATCATCAATTGTACAAATTCAGGGCTATAACTTTTTTAGAAATGATCGTCTGGACAGAGTAGGGGAGGGGTAGGAATATATGTACGCTCAGAATATAAAGTAGAAAACTATTCTATGGTATCCTTTGATGGCGGATTACTAGAGAATCTTTGGATTAGTTTTAAGTCAAAAAAGAAAAATTTACTTGTAGGTGTCATATACCGACCTCCGATCTGCTCTGTCCTTGAGGCGATAACACAGTGCCATGCCTTTTTGGCTGAGGTTACTCCTGTCTTTGATAATATAATTATAGCGGGTGATGTGAACATTGATTTGCTAAATTTATGTAATCCACTTAATGAATGTTTTGACTCTTATGGATTATCTCAGGTTATAGATGAGCCTACTAGGGTGACACAGACGACGGCCACGCTTCTAGACCCAATTTTTGTTAGTGATTCCGATGTGGTTAGGAATAGTGGTGTCAAGAATGCCGACTTTATCTCTGATCACAGTCTTGCTTATTGTGAGGTGGCTCTGCCGTCTTCTGGGTCAACCCAAAGGTTCTATACATATAGATGTTTTAAGCGCTTTCATGAGCAAGCCTTTTATGATGATATGCATAAAATAAATTGGGATAATGTATATTATTTCAATTCAGTTGATGAAAAGATTGAGTATCTAACTAGAAACTTGCTTGAAATATTTAATGTTCACGCGCCTGTGCGAACGGTTCGTTTGAGTAGGCCGCCTGCACCATGGCTCACGGACGGACTTAAAAGAATATTTAAAGAACGTGATAAAGCTTTTCAAAAATATAAACGTAATAAGACCGTCGATAATTGGAACAGCTACAAAAACATGCGTAACTTTGCGTTGGCATCTATGAGACGTGAGAAAGCGGCCTATCTCAAATATGACAACTCGCAAGACGCTTCTACGATTTGGAAGCGCTTGAAGGTTGCAGGAGTGCTTTCTAAATCGAGGTCTGATTTACCGCCTAATCTGCGAAACGCTGATGACATAAATAGTCATTTCCTTGCAGCCTTCTCCGGTACCAGTGCTGATGTGCAGCTAACAAATAACTTTTTAACTAATAGACATAGTAATGCTCGTTTTGATTTTCGTATGTTATCGCGTGAGGAGGTGGCTACTCTTGTTCGAGGCCTTAAATCTGGTGCTGCTGGCATAGATGATATTTCTCTATTAATGTTGAAATTCAGTTTACCAAATTTATTAAGCCACATTACGCACATAATAAATGTTTGTCTAGAAACAGGCTATTTTCCGAGGATTTGGAGAACAGCCATTGTATGTCCAGTACCTAAGATAAATAGCCCATCAGTATTAAGTGACTTAAGGCCAATCAGCCTTTTACCGATTTTAAGCAAAGTGCTAGAGAGGGCTGTATATGAACAACTTTATAAGTATGCGAGTGAGAATGGCTTTTTGCCTGCACACCAATCTGGATTTCGTCCGGGGCATGGTACTGCAACAGCTCTTCTGCATTTGAGTGACCTTATTATGCAAGGTCTTGATTGTGAAATGGCGACGGTTTTGATAATGCTTGATTATTCAAAAGCATTTGATTGTGTCGATCACGCACTACTAAAGGCAAAGCTACACTATTTTGGATTGGTAGATCGAGCGTTGTCATTCTTTAGTTGCTATTTGGAGGATAGAAAACAGATTGTGAGGTTAAACTCCGAAATGTCTTATGTTGGTGATGTGGTCTCTGGGGTTCCTCAGGGATCCATCCTAGGCCCGCTTCTTTTTATATTGTACACTTTTTGATATTAGCAGCATAATACACTTTAGTAAGGTTCACTCTTATGCTGACGACACGCAGCTTTTGTACACATTTAATCCATCAGATTACAATGAAGTAGAGGCTAATATCAACTTTGATTTGCAAAAAGTGTTCGAATATAGTGGCAAACATAGCTTAAAGTTAAACACTAAAAAACACAAGTAATGTTATTTTCCCCTGATGGATGTGCTAAGTTTCTACAAGAATATCTGCATCTGCGTGTCAATGATGAGCTCTTGGACTTTACTGATACAGCAAAAAATTTGGGATGATGTTTGATAACAAACTGAGATTTAGTCAACACATATCTAACCTAAGCAAACAATCTTATATGTCATTAAAAATGTTTGCTAACGCAAACAAGCATATTCTTTAACTATAAAGTTAGAAAACTCTGTGAATCACATATAATCTCAGTGCTATCTTTACTGTAGCACACTGTACCATTATCCGTGTCTAACACAAGATGATAGACAACGGCTACAAAGGATATAAAAACAACTGCTGTCGCTTTATTTTCAATTTAAAAAAGTATGACCATATATCTGGGAAAATTAATCAATTAAATTGGTTAAACATGAATAATTTATTTAAAAACCAGTTGCTAGTATTACTATGCTGCTACTAAAACATCAACCCCATTCTATCTAAGATCTAAGCTGCATTTTCGAAGTGATGTTCACAGTATCCCTATCAGGTCTGATACTCTTACTATGCCTCAACACAAGAAAACTATTTCAACGTTCTTTTACCTATAATGTGTTAAATGTTTTAACGAATTCATGTCCTCCTCTCCTCATTTCTAGCTTTTGTATGTCCATCTATATTGTTTAAGAAAAAAGTAAAATTAATCCTTTCTAACAAAACTGTCATCAAAGGTAGAGAGGTTAGTAAATAATTGCATTTAGTATATTAAAATATTTATATACATTTATATATTTGATATTTAATAACAATGTAATTGTAAATTTATTGTTTAATTGTTATGGATATTTAGGTTTATTTATCTTACAAGGGTTAAGTGTTGGAGTATTGATGTTAATTAGCTAGACTTCGTCCCTTAGGAATTGTAAATTTTATAATTCTTAATAAAGACTTATTATTTATTTTTGGTGAAGTGGCACTTCACTCTACTACACCTGAATAGCCGCCCCTGCTTTAAATATGTAGTTTTAGAATCTATTTTATAATTTTCATAACAACTTACCTTTGAAAACATGCACCCATATGAACCTTAGGAGTAGGAGGTAGAACTGTTACTTGGAGGTCGTGGAGGAGTGTGTCTTCTCCTGTGCTTCTTGAGGGACAGGAGGACAAGCCATCAAATCTGAGCACTAGCGTCATGGTTTGTTTTTGATTCTGTACCTAAAATATACAGGTGGTTTCCTAATGATATGCTTAACGTAATGCCGATACAATATTGTCAGAAAAATTTAGATTATAAGCGCCGTAAAAGTACGCGGAGCTGTAGCTAAGTGAGTTCAAAATCTGTGCCCCTTGAGACGTTACCCATACAAAATTTCTATGTAGTTTTGATCTGGCAACGTCGCTAATGCACCACCTATAGATTTAATAATAATAATATTTCATTATTTTATTTCTTTTAAAGTAATCTTAATTTTTATTACATTGTGCAAGGACAGAATAGTTCTTCATAGTATATAAAATATTTAATTTTCTTAAAATGTTTAATAAACTCTTTTTTTTATTCTGGAGAAAAGCCAAATAATATTTTGTTTAAACGTAAACTCCCAGAAATCAAATTAGATGATCTTAAATTTGTCTCTTTTTTTATGAAAAATATTTTACTGATTTTTTTTTAATAATTAATAAATTGATACAATAACTACCACAAATTATCAGAATATATAGATGCGAAAGTGCGGCAAATATCGCTTACTTGTTTCTACGACCTTCAGAAAGAATAAATGGAACATCTGCACCAATGTATGGATCGTAATATTTTAAATTTGTAAAGGTTAAACCGCACCAAGGCGCTAAGGAGAGATAGACTTTTATAGTAACTAATTATGCCGCTTTTTTATGTGTGGAAAACGGAACACAAGAATAATACACTAATTGGGAATTTACAAACTAAAAATTTTACTCATTCTTTGAACGGTAAAATATTGTTAGTAGATGTCACGTTTCGATCAACCTGTAATAAAATTTCTATACCTGGTTGCACAAATTTTTTAAAAAACGATTAAACTAAAGGGGGTTAATTAAGAATGTTTAACAAACAGCCATTTTAAAAAGACCCTGCCTAAAAACTGCTTATTAAATTAATTAATGGTATTCCGTTTTCTTGGCTTAATTGTGTATAAAAAAGTTTTGTGTGACTAGGGATTCAAACAGAATAATTGAAAGCGGAGTAACACGAGTTTCTAAAGAAACCCCGAAGCAATCTTTTAAACCAATGCAGATGTTGCCTTAGTAATACCCAAACCTAACTGATTTGTTTTTTTTTTTATTTGGAAGTACATATGTATTTTTTTAATACTGAAAAAACACCTCATTTTTAAATTTGAAATATAGTCTTTTAAATGGCAGTGCGGCCATAAATAAAAAATATTTTCCTCTGTTTAGGCACATACTGATTAATATCAATAACTTTAGTAACATATCTAAGTAATTTATAAAAGCTTTGTATTTATGTTAAATAGTCTTAAAATAATAGTGGTCCTTTGGGAATCTAAAAAGTGATCCGCTCCCGGTGATGGAGGAACAGAATAAATAGGTATACACATTTATATCCCATATTAAACGGTAAAAAAATTTAACAAGACACTATACTAACACTTTAATAATAAAAAACATAAAAGTTCACAAACAACTAAACACAATTAACTAACTTATGCTCACGTTCTATACCAACAAAAGTATGGGACTAACTGACACCTAGATGAGCATTAGGTCACGTACTAAATCGTGGGGTTTATCCACCACGCAGTGGGAGGGATGATAGTAGTGAGATTTCAACGAACACGCTTAGTTTCGCACCTGGGTATTCTGATAATTTGTGATACTACAAAGAGCGTACACCATCCATGTAAAAACCTTTTTAATTAAATTTATCTCACATTCTAAGTGGTCAATCGACTTCAAATTTTAAAGATGATTGTATTATAATGTCTTTATTATGTACACAAAAATATAAAAATTTCTGACGGTTCCTATACCACGACAACTACCTTAATTTTAAGTGACAAGACAAAAAAATTAGTTGTCTCATAAATATAAACCATGGTCGAAAAATGTTTCGTTACGGAAGGTATTACAATTTAAGGAAAAGAAAGGAAACAATTATGATTATTTCCGGAACAACTTGAAATAATATGAGACACCTAATACACGGTGTTCGTTTAAAAACTTACCACTAAATTTATCTGCGAAAAGAGACAGATTTGAAAAAATCGCCGAAACACGTCAAGATATTTATTGAGGAAGAACGTTTTTTACAAAAAATTGGACGGCGCCCTTTAAACTTCTTAGTCCCCGGGGTTACCACCCAAAATTATTTAATGAGAAGGGGAGTTGAGTGATAACATCATTTTAAACCTCCTGACGAGTACTTCATAACCCTAGAATATAAAGTCAATATCTTCACCTACTAAAAAATGGCGGTACTTTAAAATTTACCCAAATACCTGATTGGGATGGCCGTATTTTTGAAACTAATAAGTTAGATGTACTTAATGTGGTATTTTCTTAAAGCTCTTTTAAAAATCTTTTTAATGGTGATACTAGTGATAATATACAGGGTAGGATAAAAAAACGTATATTATTTTTATGAAGCACCCTGTATATTATACTACCAATAAGAAGATCTTTAAAAGGGCTTTAAGAAAATACCCCAATAAGTACATCTTACTTTATTAGTTTTGGAAATATGGCCATTTCAATCAGGTATTTGGATAATTTTTAAAGTACCGCCATTTTATAGTAGGATATTGACTTTATACTCTAGGGTTATAAAGTACTCATCAGGAGCTTTAAAATTATGTATCACTCGATCCCCCTTCTCTTTTAAGAGTATTGGGGTGGTAGTCCTGGTGGTTAATGGGTTACAGGAGTGCCGTCCAACTTTTTGTAAAAACGTTTCCCCCAATAAATATCTTGAGGTGGTTCGGCAATTTTCTCAAATCTGTCTCTTTTTGCAGATTACATAAGTGTTAATAAGGTAGTTCTACCGATACCACAAGAGTCAAATGAGTGCTTAAGGTAATTTGACTACCGTGTTATTTATATTTGGCAACGCTGCGTTAAAACAATAGAAATCATACGCAAAAATCTACTGCACAAGCATCTTTAAACGAGTTATCGGTTTTAAATTGTTATGTTTATTTACTAATAAAATCTCTAAACCACCCTTATCATATAACCTAAAAATATATTTTATTGAAAAGGCAAAATAGTCACTGAAAAAAATAATAACAAATTTGTAAAACAAGGTCAAGTAGCACATAAATTTAAGGATAAACATGGAAAGTTTCTGTCAACTAACGTAAATATTGATACATCGGATTATTGTCGTCGAATTGTTCACTTAAAATCACTCGGAAAAAACATGTTTTCTAATTATTGCGGATATTTACTATCACTTATTAGATCTTGTAACCGAAAAACGTATTGGACTGGCAATCAATTTTTTTATGTCATATATACCGTATTCGATAAACTTTTTCGGGCGCAACATAACCTTTCGGCGTCGTTGCCCCATGTCAGTCACATAGCATATTTTTCTCAATTATTTATTAACTACTTCTATCACAAGCTCTAAAGGTCGGATTTTAATTAGCCTAAATGTTCAGAATTGTTTTTCCTTCCGTTGATACAACTTCATTAAAATTTGAACATCAGTTTTTGTGAAGTAAAATAAAATCTGGGATTTACCATAAGGATCAATGGTAAAAGCAATTGTTTTATAATATTTATAACTTTCTTTCAGTTCTCTGTAGACCTTTAATAAAAATTTAACTGGTTGATATTCTTATTATAAAGTACCAGTATGCTAAGTTTCATAATTTTCTGAACATTAATTCTTACACCGGTAGTACTGCCTTAAGTTTTTAAATGAACACCTCGTATAAATAACTATTTTGTTACCATTAGCACTACTCCTTTCAGTTCTCGAACTGTCACTTAGTGATCTCTGCCGCTGACCATTAATGTTCATTGAGCTGACGAGTCCGAAGATCTCATCCACCGACGAGTGCCTCCTCGGAGAACCATTTAACGCCAAGTCGTCCACTGGACTGACCACCGCGTGTATATCACATTTTGTCTCGGAATCCTGTACGGGAAGCGTTGCCCTGAAAGGGAGAAGAGCAGACCCTGTAGATATTATCTTTTTTACCATAAATTTGGTGAAATATGTAGTGTTTAAAAAAAACAACTATAGATTTTAATTTACTATTAGAGAATTGACATTTCCGTTGTTTCTAGAAGCTTTAACTGTCAGAAAATAATTAATAATTATCTGTTTTTGATAGGATGTGTGACGTGGTAGACAAGCTTTCGTTTAAAACTGCTTTAGAAACATGTGTTACAAGTCAAATAAATGTAATGCAAAAAAATTGAAAATGAATATTTATTTCACTCAAAATGCTTAACCCTGGCAAGTAATAAAATTGACTTGTGATAATAACACTTTTTAAACCTTTTAGGTGGGTTTCGACGAGTCTACTCTCATTTATCATTTATACCGCTTTATAGAAGCGGCGCGTTAACCAACCTGGCAATATCAAATCATATTTAAAAGTAATTTTTATTTCTTAAAACATCATTTCTTTATAACAATTTTTCGATTTTAGCAAAAAAATACAGATACTTTACCTTGAGGAAGAATCACATTTTTGGCCAAACCTCCTAGACGATTGATACAATTTAATATCTGATGGTTACCTAGGTTTTGGACCATGCAGAACTTTTATAAGGATTTTTTTTTGTAAAATTATTAATAAAAAATGGTTTTTCATACTTGACGCCAACTTACGTAAACACACGACAGTATATTCCAACGCGTCATGAGAAGTTTTTGGTAATTTCTTAATAATCATAAAATATCCCGCCAAAAATATTAACTGAAAAACAAAGAAAAGTTTAAACGATATTTCTTCTCTTTATAAAGTTTTTTTAAGATAATTTACACAAAAAAAAAAAAAAAAAAAAAGAAACTGAATTTTTATAACTCCTATGGCAGAGCATACTTATATACTGGGTGAGATAGGATGTTGTTACCATCCCAACTTTTTATGTAGTTTTTAAGAAAAGACTATTAAAAATTTTACAGTATTATTATAGCATAAATTAAGATTTCTTGTCAATAGAGAATTATTACACAGTGAAATAAGGCCAGGCACTAATAATACCGGCCTTATTTTGACATCTGAGCTTGCGCGAATGCATGGTAAGATAAGGACTCCCTTAATAAGTATAGTGTCTGGCTTTATTTATGTCGGTTTTTAGGTCGTGCCCTATTTTGGTCTTATTTTAACTTCGGAACTGTTCGTGTAAACCAAACAGCTGCCGACCACAAAATTGAAAAGTAAAAATATGTTTCCTCTTTTTTAGGTTAAGAGTACTGTCAACATGATTTGCAATAAGTCTAAATTATGGGGATAAGCACTATTTAAATAAGGCCGGTATTAATAATTCCCGAGCTCAATAAGGCAACTTGCAATTATTCTCTATTATCATAACCTCAAAATCACTTTAGGTTTAACCGGAAGTACCATAAACTTTCTTATTTTAAATATAAGTACCTTCTTTTTTTCTTTATTTGTATTCTGTATAAAATTTCCTTTTCAATCACATATCATACAGGGTATTTCTTTGCAAAATGGCGGCCAGAGAAGATTTTTAAAGAAAATCAAGTACCGTCATTATTTCTGTTTTGAATATATTTTTTTGCTAAGTAGGCTGTGAAAAAAAAGGTGACCTATTTTACTTTTACAGGTAGTGACATATTTCATTTTCTTTAATAAATTACTTAAATATCGAAATTTCAGTTTTTAATCTAATTAATAAGAGAAAATTCAAAATTTGACAAACATTTCAAAAGAAAACACCCCTATTTTATTTATTTTTAAATTCTACTCTAAAATCTCTTTCTAATGACGTATCACAACATATCGTTTATTTTCAAGATGGTGGCCATAGATCATTTACTAGAGAAGTCCGTTTTTCGGATGCCGTCAATAAATAATCTATGAACGCCATTTTGAAAATAAACAATATGTTGTGATGTCGTATTAGAAAAGATTTTGGTGTAGAATTTAAAAATTAAATAAAATAGGTATTTTTTCATTTAAAATGTTTGTCAAATATTAACATTTCTCGTATTAATTACATTAAAAAACTAAAAAGTAATTTATTAAAGAAAATTATATATGTCACACTTTATATGTGTCCCAAATCCGACCTTCCTTGGAATATTGTTCTCTTATCTGGGGCATGACGTCCCCCACAACCCTAAGCATTCGTGATTCCATTCAAAGAAGAGCTATTCGTCTCATTAATAATCCTTCACTTACAGAAAAGCTTCCCTCACTTGCCCATCGTCGGGGTGAGGCGGATTTATCGCTTTTTATAGGTACTTCCATGGCTTCTGCTCTGAAGAATTGTCCAGTATAGTTCCTCCACTCACGGTTCCCAACAGAGAAACTCGTGGTGCCGCGCGTATGCATCCCTATAAGGTCCAACTGGACAGGCACCGAACTTCTCACTTTGTTCGTTCTTTTATTCCTAGATTTTCTAGAATGTGCAACCTGCTGCCCGCAGAGGTCTTTCCTTCCCCCCCAAATCTTCAAGTATTTAAGTCCCGTGTCAACAAACTCCCTCTTACCACACTTAAGACACCCACGGTACGTTAGTATTTAAGCTCTTAGCCTTAATGGTTTGTCTCAAAGATAAAAAAAAATGTCACTACCTGTAAAAGTAAAATAGGTCATACTATCATTTTCACAGGCTATTTAGCAAAAAAGTATATTCAAAGCAGAAATAATGGCCGTACTTGATTTTTTTTAAATCTTCTCTGGTCGCCATTTTGAAAAGAAACACCCTGTATTATATATCATTGAAAAGAATTTTTTTACAGAAAACAAATAAAGGAAAAAAGTAGGTATTTGTATATAAAATAAGAAAGTTTATGGTGATTTTTGAGGTCATATAATGACAAAAAGATATTTTTATTAATCTCTCTTAAAAAATAAAAAAAATAGATAAAGTAAGAGGGAGATTTAATATCGCGGCAAACAATATTTTTTTA
>JACEGR010011387.1:0-15082 GCA_014170235.1 Listronotus bonariensis | reverse complement strand
CGCTTTCCATTTGAAAAAAGTTGGTGGTAAGCCTTCAGGCTGCAGTGCACCACCTAGGGGGCGGTCGTCGTACCTGGGTGGGATGACCCCGAAAGGGTGAAAAAAAATCCCCCAACTTAAAAAAAAAAGCTGGCGCCGCCACTGTTCAGAAAATATAGCCATTGAAAGTTTTAAAAAATTCACCATGTACAAAACGCCTTATTTTTAAAACAAAATTACCAAAACTTTTATAAAAATTAATGGTTCAGCGTTTAAAAAAATATTCCAAAATAAAGGTTGACTGAGACAACTTTATCCATATGACTGTCATGAAAATATCTACAACAGCTTTAAAGTTATGATAAGAAAACTATTTTTTCTTAAAACTTTAACAATCTGTAGCTTAAAAGTGAAGAGGTTCAGGACATATGTTCATATAAACTTTTCTTTCTAAAATAAGCTAAGGACAGAGACAAGAATGAGACGAGCAACTAAATGTAAATAAATTATCCTAGAGAGAGATAGCTGCTGGGCCTTCCTTGTCTGTCTTCAAGGAAGGTAAACGCAGATGGCGCGTGAGTCGACTATATCTTTTGCCCGCCAAATTCAAATTATATAGCTGTGCTATTTTTGCCCTTAATGTTAGGTACTTGTTTTTGTTTCCTATTAATATAAAATATTGGGGTTTAGTTCAATAATTACACACACCTAATTAAAAATGTCATTTATTTGGTTTTTATAAAGATTTTTCTTACAGATAACCATGTCAATATTACCTTAAATTATCTGTTGAAAAGCACAAATTTAATATATACACTGTGATCACTAATAAAAGTCAATATTTAAAGTCCAATTAAAGGTAAAAAACCACGAAACACACAATAAATCACAGAAAATGTAAACAAATCGGCCATTGAAAAATATCAAACACAAATATCGAATAACATTTCGGTGTGACTGCCTGCGGCAACGTTTGTCAAGTTAAAAATATTCGATTCATGGTATATTTTCTTTCTCTTAATTAGATGCGAACCAAAAAAGGACACTAAAGTTTACATGCAGAAATTGTAACCAACTTGGCAACCAGGGCAAAGCGATGATTTCTCCATCTACGATAGCCTGCCATGATGAAAGACAAAGACATATTTATTGGAACTTGCGTTAAACCAGAAAGAGATAAATACAATGGACAAAAAATATTCGATTCATGGTATATTTTCTTTCTCTTAATTAGATGCGAACCAAAAAAGGACACTAAAGTTTACATGCAGAAATTGTAACCAACTTGGCAACCAGGGCAAAGCGATGATTTCTCCATCTACGATAGCCTGCCATGATGAAAGACAAAGACATATTTATTGGAACTTGCGTTAAACCAGAAAGAGATAAATACAATGGACAAATTGTTAGGACCAGTTACTCGTCTCATTGTTGTCTCTGCTAAGGAATCATACCTTGTATTTTTAGCCATCGTTTAAATTACACCCTGTATAAATAAAATAAAATAACGGTATTTATTCAAAAAATTTAATTTATAAATTTTTAATTATTCTATATCAGCCCAGGATATGGTTTGCCAACCCCGGAAATTTATTAATAAATATCTTTTTTTTTTGTTAAAAAAAAAATTCATCAGAAAAACGGATACGGGGTCTATTTATATAGGGGGGTCTTAGACAATTACGTTAGTAAAAGATATATAATCACTATCCCCTGGTGTTAAAAGCAATTTAGGATAAAACAGGTTTTGAAATAACCTTTAAGAATTTTCCTTAAAAGGATGCCGTACACGTTAAATTGAGCTAAAACGCGATTCGCTGCCGTTTTTTAAATATTTGTTTTGGAAAAAGGTTGTATATAGAAAAGTTTTTTAAAATGAACGATAATTGAATTTTGGTAATGTTTATAAATTAACACATTAAATTTCACAAAATTACAAAACCGTAAAAATAACTACTTTCCGATAATCTTTGGATCGTTTTAAAAACTTTTCCATATACAACATTTTTGCAAAACAAATATTTAAAAAACGGCAGGGAATCGTGTTTTAGCTCAATTTAACGTGTAAGGCATCCTCTTAAATAAAATAACTTTTTTAGTTATTAATCTAATAAAAATATTTCCGTACCTTCATATTATAGTAGAAAAAGAGGATATTATAAAGTGATTTTATTCTGTGGATAAAGTTCAGGGTCAGTCCTGAAAAATTTCTTTTTTTATTCAAAAAGTAAGATATTGGACCCACGGCAAAGATATACAGGGTTAGTAAAAAAAACTAGAACGATGGATTATCTCAGCAACACGAAATTAATGCTGGAGTGCCTCAGGGTTCAGTACTAGCACCAACTTTGTTTCTTGTTCACATCAACGATCTTCTTTCTTCCACAACCAATCCCATTCATAGTTATGCTGACGATAGTACCCTTCACTCCACTTTTCAGGTTCTCAAACCAATCTCCCAACCCGACTTGGAAAGCAAATGCAGGACGATGCAGATCTCTTTCACAGGATCTCAATTTGATCTTGGATTGGGGCGCCAAAAATCTCGTTCAATTTAATGCATCCAAAACACAATCATGTTCCTTGTCGCGAAAAAAATCATCAAACACTCATCCTTTGCTTATGAGTGGTCAGGTTTTGCAAAGCGGGGGACACATTTAACCTTGTGAGCGTCACATTTGAGAATAACCTTATCTGGCATAAACACATTGAATCTATAGCCACCACGGCTTCAAAAAACTGGGATTTCTTTTCCGAGCCAAAAAGTATTTTTCTCCTTCCAATTTATACACTTTGTATGTGTCCCACCCCTCTCTGGAATATGGTTCTCATGTCTGGGGAATGGCATCCCCTACAACCCTCAGCATTCTTGATGCCATTCAAAGAAGAGCTGTTCATCTTATTAATGATCTTTTACTTACTCAAAGACTTCCTTCTCTTGCCCATCGTCGAGCTGTGGGAGATCTATCGCTGTTCTATAGATACTTTTACGGCTTCTACTCCGACGAATTATCCAGTATGGTCCCTCCTTTTGCAGCTCCCAACAGAGAAACTCGTGGTGCCGCGCGTATGCACCCTATACGGTTCAATTGGACAGGCCCCGACCTTCCCATTTCGTTCGTTCTTTTATCCCTAGAGTTTCTAGACTGTGGAACCTACTGCCAGCGGAGGTCTTTTCTTCCCCCCCAAATCTTCAAGGTTTTAAGTCCCGTGTTAACAAACTTCCTCTTACCCTGCTTAAGAAGAAAGAAAATAAACCAAATTTTGTACCAGGGGTAACTAAACATGAAGAATTCAAAAATGTATTTGCAAGGTTGCCAAGTTTATAGTTTTCTCTGTAGGTTAGGGAATTTTAAATGGAATATCCTGTTTTTATTACTGTAATCAATTGCTTGTATTAACTTTATTAGGACCTGACATTATCATTTTTTTACTCCTGTCTATTTCTAAGATATGGCATCATGCTTTTTTCAAAATTATTACAAAAACGACCAGGTATGGTAAATTATCTCAGAAACGGTCTAACCCAAATTCGTTAAAATTAGTACAGGGGTGGAACTGGACCTTCTAAATTCATGAATAGGATTTTTGCGACGTTTTTAAGATTCTTTTAAAAAGTCAAGAAAGGAATAAAGAAATTGTATTACGAAACATCGGTAATGCAATTCCTGAATTTAAAATGTCCACTTACTTTCCCGTACTAATTTTAACGAATTTGAGTTGGACCGTTTTGGAAATAATTGACCATACCGGGTCGTTTCTGTATTCAAGCTTGATGCCATATCTTCGAATTTAACCGTAGTGAAAAACCGATAATATCAGGTCATAATGAAGTTTATACGGGCAATTGATTTCAATAATAAAAATTAGGGTATTTTATTTAAAATATTAAAATTCCCCCAACCTAGAGAAAAGCTATAAATTTGGCAACCTTGGAAATATAATTTCTTTTATCTGTTGCGCCCATCTTTTTTATTTTTAAGGGCTAATAGGTAGATGTGTTTTGTCTAGGTTTGCCAATTTTAATCAAATAGATTTAAAGAGGACTGGACTTACGGGACTGATTCCATAATAATGCATTAAACTTCATTGCAAAAAAAATAAATAATTTTATCTACAGTTAGGCTAATACGTGTATTTTTAAATAATTTACTGTTTAGTTTGGTCAGCATCCAACTCAGTAACCATGGTAACCTCACATTTTTGATTTTCAAAGGACACTAAAAAAATAATTTTTTAAATCAAGAAATGGGGAGCATTATTTATTAAAAATAATTATAATTCCTAAATCCTTAAATTTTTGAAAAATTCGCGTTTACTGAATCATTTCCCATAGATTGTCTATAAGAAAAAGCGTATTAGCTTAATTGTAGCTTAATTAGATTTCTTTTGCAACAAGGTTAAATACAGTATTTTGGAAAAGTTCCGTAAGTCCAGTCCTGTCAAAATCTATTTGACCAAAATTGGCAAACCTAGAGAAAACATATCTACCTGTTAGCCCTCCAAAAATAAAAAAGATAGGCGCAACAGATAAAAGTTATTATTAGTTAAAAAGTGTGAAAGTTTAATTTGGCCCACCCTGTAAAGATGATATAACTTTTAATCTATAAAAAATATGAAAGTAAATATATTGTTATCGAAAACATAATACTATGTGAAAGAACAACTTATTACATTAACGTTTAAAAATTATTTGCGGCATGTGGCACACCACGTGCAGTCTACCAGATAGGCTATTCTTTTAGTCCAATTTTGAGTGACTTTTTCGAGTACTTCCGGTCGTATATCATGAATAACACGAGTAATGTTGGCTTCTAAGGCCTCTATCGTTGCTGGTTTATCAGCATACACTAATGACTTGACGTAGCCCCACAGAAAATAATCTAGGGGCGTCACATCACAGGATCTGGGTGGATAGGTAACAGGTCCATTTCTCGAAATTAATTTGTCGCCAAACCTTGTTTGCAACAAGGCGATAGTTTCGTTCGCCGTGTGGCATGTAGCGCCATCCTGTTGCATCCACATCTCGTCTGGATAAATATCATCCATATTTTGAAACAAATATTCATGAATCATGGTTCGGTAACGTTCTCCATTGACCGTAACGTTCTGTCCAGCCTCATTTAAAAAAAATAAGGTCCGATGATCCCATTAGCATGTAAACCACACCACACGGTCACTTTTTCTGAATGTAATGGAGTCTGTTGGATTTCCTGTGGTTTAGCATCACATCATATCCGGCAATTTTGTTTATTCACAAATCCAGAAAGCCAAAAATGAGCCTCGTCGCTAAACAGAATCTTACGATAAAACAACGGGTCACCTTCCAGCTGTCCTAATGCCCAGTTAGCGAAACGACGACGCAAGCCATGATCTTGCGGCTTTAATTCTTGCACCAGTTGGATCTTATAGGGGTATAGATCAAGATCTTTCCGCAAAATTTGCCAGGTAGTTGACGGACAGAGCCCAACTTGTTGCCACCAACGACGAACGGATAACTTTGGATTCTCTTCCACAATTTCACGCACAGCGGCAATACACATTCCTTCGACGTAGTGGTGTTTTCACATCGTTTAAAGAGTACGTGGTACGAAATCTATCCACAGTACGACGAATTAGTAACTCAGATGGACGATCGTGTGGCCCATAAAATTCACGAAGTCTTCTATGAGTCTGGCGAACTGATAACTGATTTTCAAAGTAAATTTGGATAATTTGGTAACGTTGGTCAAGCGTAAGTTTATTCATGATGATCTGCCAAAGTATACTGAAAATAAATTTTATGAACAGTGTCAGATTGACAGTTAAGTCTGGACAGTTGTTGCCATGTAAAGTTCTATCCAACCTAAAAACACCCTTTATAAGCGTTGCGGTACTTTTACTTACCCAGTATAATATTCATTAAAACCTTCCCAAAAAGTAAAAACCCTTAATAAACCATGATATAATTGTAACAATAATCACAATCCCATCATTTTTCACGGATTTCATTAAGATTTTCCGACCCTTTTCCCATTTTTACGAGGTCTTTAAGACTGTCATGTTTCGTAGAATACAATTTATCACACGTTAATGGTTTGTAATTTTTATAATTGTGTTTATTTTTCTTCGTTCTTACTTAGTTATGTACACCTGTTGAGTTCTCAGGAGTAAAATATTATATTTACCTATATTAGGAGAGAAATAGGTGTTAAAAATGGAAGAATAAAATTAATAAGCGTAAAAAACTTTGAGTGAAAATAGTTTTTTTAAAATTGATATTACAAATGAAATTGCTTAAGTCATATTTTTCTTGCAAACCGTTTTCGTCGGAGTGGTTCAAAGCGAATTCGAAAATGACAATATAAATATGAGAATCAAGAAAATATAGCTGATTTTTATTTCTAAACGGTTTTACCTAATAATCTGAAAATGATATGGATAGCTAATAGAAAATGATCCCCATATATTTTCGAGAAACCTGCGCACGAACTTTTGACCCCACACTGGGAGAGTTGCTGTTCACCTTGCACATGCGCAGTTTTCATATAAGTTAGTGTTTTTCAAATAAAATCCAATGTAGTGTTGGTAACATGGACAAAATTTGCAGTATTTTAATAAATATATTGGTTGCAACACTAAAAACGTTAACTTAAACAGCGACAGGGCCACACTCATCATAATTTAATTGATAATTTGGGATTTCCCGATCGTAAAATCAAGAAAAAATTGACGCCGTCGGTCAATCAAAACCTACCACCCATCTACGGTCGACCGTCATTAGTCATTTGGTATTCGTTGTTTTATTTGTGCTTTGTGAGTCCTGCAGGCGGATTCCTACCCGCTGTCTCGAGACGTAATGTATCGAGTCGCTACCAAATGGTGATTCTTAACTTATTTTAAACTCGATTCCGAATCGATATCTTCCGAGTTCCATAACTAGGCCTTATCCTTAATAAATAGGTCTTTATCCTATTAATTATTTACGTAAAAACAGATAAGAAAATAAGGCCGATAGGTTTCGAGAGGAATATCGAGAACTCGATACCGACCGAGTCATCACCTATCGAGAAGTTAAGAATCCGAGCCCTGGTATTTTTTAACATTCGTTTATTTTAGTTTTGTAAGTCCAAAACTAAATAATGAGTAATTGTATGTGTTGTTTTGGCAAAAACTGAAAGGTTTTTTTGTGTCAATTACAAATATTAGGTCAGTTTGACCCTAACCCCAAAATATACAATTTCCAGCATACAATTCTTTTAAGATCACGAAAGTTTGCAAAAGACTAACGGCAAAAGTGTAAACTTGGTCAAGTTAAATGAGGGGACGGCGCGGCGCGGCGTTTACAAATGGCATTACACGACAGGTTTAAGTGAACGAAAACTGCTACGGCAGCGGGAGCAAAATCACAGTTTATAAAATAAGATTTATTCTTCGGACTAGTTAAACCAAAACTAATTGGTTTTATGACAAAATACCAATCATTCAGTTTTGTTGTGTCAAAGTAGTGTTAAGAAGGAAGATAATAATAATAAAAATACCATGCAGTTTTGAGGTTAAATCAAAGAGGGTCCTCGCATGAATCATAAATAAAGTGTTTCAGCAAAAAACAGAATTTAAATTTAAATCAGTGCTGTAAAGCACTCTCGGATGCTAAATTTCAATTAAATCGGCGATACGACCGAAAAGTAAAAAATGGAAGACGAATACAAACTTAAAACAAAATATTTAATTATGTATATTCACAAAATTACATGGTAATTTTTTTATAAATGAAACATATACAAAATATTAGATTTGGTCCTTTTGTTTGTTTTCTGCTAGTCTGTAAATTTTACTGCGCATGCCCACAACAAGGCTGCGCAGTGCCCACGTAGGGAAATTGTATTTATCCATGTTATTTTTTAGATCATTGGTTTTACCTAGAGCAGTAATTAAAATTTGACCCCTTCCTTACTACAGATCGATCTGCAATTTGATACACACTATTAATCTTGATGACAATACAATATAATACATTCTTTACGATTGTAAATCCAAGATGGCCGCCGATACAAAATGGCGGATTACATATTACGTCACAACAACTTTAATATGGGGTCCAAATAAAAGGCTTGATTGGTAGAATAGAGCTCACTATAAAAAAATTAAAATTCAAGATGGCCGCAGCCACAAAATGGTGGATTACATATTTTTTCACAACTACCTCAATATGGGTATTTAATGAACGAGCTTGATCAGTAGAATAGAACTTATTTTGAAATAGATAAACTTAATAAAATGAGAACTCCAAAAAACATTTTATTTTAAAACTAACCTTAGAGCAATAACTTTTTTGAGACACTCAGTATACATCGAAATATTTTTGGGACATGCCCATTTAGAAACCCAATATCGAACCATGGGGTCACACAAAAATATTTGCCTGTCAAGGGGTTAAAACTGTATGCCGACAGGGAAATATCTTCTGATAGTTATCCAAGTAAAATATTATATAAAATACAACTTTTACAAAATGACGAAAGCTGTGTTTCAATGAATTAACCTTTGGTACCTGGTACCTGCCAAAGCCACTATGAGTCAAACTTCATAGTCTCCCATCGCTTCTACTTATGTTGGGAGTATGCGCTGACAAGCTTTCAGCTTTACAAAATGGCGAAGGTCCGCGCGCACGTCTTGGTCTAATAATATAATTAATAATAAAATTACTTTCACAATTTTACCTAATAAACCATAGTTCCTGGACAAGTAATAAAATTCCCTTCATGATAATAACACTTTTAAAACTTTTTTAGGAAGTTCCTTTTGACGAGTCTACCACGAATATTCATACCCAGGGCCGTATTATCCATTAGGCTGACTAGGCTACAGCCTAGGGCGCCATGAAAAAAATAGGCGCCAGACAGGGGAGTAATAGGCGCTAGACAGGGGAGTTTTTTTTAAATTAGGTTGAGTGGGGAGTTTTAGTGACTAATTTCTCTGTGAATAAGGTGCTTGGAATGAAATTGGCAAATAGGCGTGAAAAGAGAGAGAATAACCTTTTTTGGTCCTTAAATTTCATTTCGGGTGATGGAGTAAGGCGCCTGGCACTTAAAATAGGCGGTACGGAGAAAAGGACATTTTTTGCTCTTTATTATTTTTTTAGAAAGAAAATAGGCGCTCCGGGGATTCTAGCCTAGGGCGCCTCGAACAGAATAATAAGGCCCTGTTCATACCGCCATATATGGAGGTAGCGCTTTAGCCAGCCTGTCAATGTCAAATATTTCGGATGTCGGACTGGATAAACACGTCACTTTTTTGTCGGACAAGTTTACCACAATGTTTTACATGCAATTTTTAAACCTTGTGCCTAAAATCGTAAGTGTTACAGTCACGAAACTATGAGACCCATTGACATGTTTTGAGTATCGGATTGGGCAGGTTTCGTAACTGTAACCCTTACGATTTTCGGCACAATGTTTAAAAATTGATGTAAAATATTGTGAAAGAACTTGTCCGACAAAAAAGTGACGTGTTTGTTCAGTCCGACACCCGAAATATTTGACATTAACCGGATGGGTTAAAACGCCGCTTCCATATATGCCGGTATGAATATTCGTGGTAGACTCTTCAAAAGGAACTCCTTCTGAAAAGGTTTTAAGAGTGTTATTGGAGAATTATTGCCGTATTAAGCTCGAGAATTATTAATACCGGCCTTATTTAAATAATGCTTGTACCCATAATTTAGAGTTATTGCAAATCATGTTGACAGTACCATTAACCTAAAAAAGGGAAACATTTTTAGTACTTTTTCTTTATTGTTTTGTGTTGTAGGGTTTTTTTATAACACAATTATAAAAATACATTTAAAAAAGCAAAATTTAAAGTATCTTTACTTCTATAAAACTTTTCGATTTTGTAATCGGCAGTCGTTCGGTTCGACGAACAGTCCCGAAGTTAAAATAGGGCCAAAATAAGGCACGACCTAAAACCGACATAAATAAAGCCGGGCACTATACTTATTAAGGGAGTCCTTATACCACCAAGCATCTGCGCAAGCTCAGATGTCAAAATAAGGCCAGTATTATTAGTGCCTGGCCTTATTTCACTGTGCAATAATTCTCTATTATCATAAAGTCAATTTAATTACTGGCTCAGGGACTACCCCAGCAAACACTATTTGCCGGCAATGTACATTTTTCATATTGGCATTGATGGTAAAGCATTGGCAACTGGTGGCAATATTATGCCAACATCTTATACGCATTAAAAAGTCAACCCTAAATAAACACTTAACTGCCAATAAATTTTACATGCAGGCGAATTGCCGGCAAGCATACAAAAATGGCGGCATACCAATCCTGATTAAATAAAGCACGCGTTTTTGTTGCAGGCAAATAAATATTGGATTTTTTGAAGGCAAACCTTCAACGCATATTCATACTTTTTAAACCATATTATTAACATTGGTATTTAAGTAACATTAAAGCAATTTTTTGATCTGTTTTATTTATAATGGCAGCTAAACAACATTATTTTATGTTTTTTTACATAATTTAAAGGAAATGGCCTTTTCATAACATTTTATTGTTAAAAATCATGCAAATAAAAATTAGGTCAAACAAAATGTTTATTATGTAGTTTGGGGCGAATAAAAATAAAATGATTGTAAAATTAGCTACGTTAATTTCGACCGAAGGTGACCGCTTTGTGCATTTGTTTTCTACGTGATTTTCTAGCTTTTTAGTTTCTTTTTAAAGAAAAAGAGTTTTTTAATAGACATAATTAAATGTATTCATTACCTAATAAGTGTGTGTTGTGTGATTAATTGGTGATGGCTAGTCGAGAAGGCAAGATATTCAAGTAGACTGTTAGGAGCGGTAAACATTTTGTTTAAAACTTTATTAAAAGTTTTAAAGACGTGTTAATAAAAATATTATATATATTTAATAGTTTTTTGACATACCGATAGATGGCGTAATGGACAATAAACTACTACGTTTCTGCAATATCTTCGCTTTTTATCGTCTAAAACGTACCCATTAGACAAAAATAATTCGAGAGCGGTCTGCGGTAGGTGATCTCACTTAGCTTTGAAAGAAATATCTTTGGCTAGTGTAAAAATCTCTGCATCTCCAAGTTGGACAGTGTTCCGAGAGATGGTACTTTGCATTGCAAGGAAATTGCATGCAGGTAAGGAGTTTTTTCCTATTTTAATTTTCAAATAAAATATCGCATCATTTTAGCTTTTAAAAAAAAGTATATGCGACAATTTTTGTCAATAAGACGTCAGCTTGCTGCTTGGGAGTATCTGCATTTGCCCACTTTCGTGTCTTTTTGTTATCTTTTTGCCAGTACCTTATTAATGATGGATGCCATCATCTTAAACGCATTTTTTGCCAATAACTTATTAATGACGGATGCCATCACTTTATCTGCAACACGTGGCCTAATAACGGCCAATTGGCCACTTTCGCGTCTTTTTGATACCTTTTTGCCAATGCCTTGCCATTAAAGAGTGTTGGCAATGCCAGTAAATTAAACGTACAACGCCGGCAAAAAATGTTATATGGGACCGGTTTTGCTCTTGTATAAAATTTCTTTAATACGGGTTATTAAGTACCGTAATTATACACTAATTATCATACCGTTAGTATAACACTAACCTATATAATAACAAAAATAACTTGTTGCACACTATGCGGAAAATCGCTTTTCCAAGTATTGATTATAGCAATAAACATTTTATTTTAAACCTACCCCTTAGTTTTACCCCCAGAGAATGTTCCTTATTCACGATAACATACTATTTTGCATATACCAGTGCTTGTTTGAAAATGTCCATATAGAAAATGAAGTTTTCAGCCCGATCAAATAATTTAAAATCCCTTTGCGTACATACTCAATGTTGTATCATTTTGTTGATTATAGAATCGATCTTATCATGGTGTTGTGGCTTATATAGGGACATAACACTGTTAAAAATATTTTGCAAGTTTATTCTGTGATGGCCTAAAGCCCGTCCCCTTGCTTCTAAAATGTGAACCGTTTAATATACAGGGTGGCTCGAATTCGACGCTCATCATTGGGATTTCGGAAACCGTAAGAGATACAGGATCGAATTTGATGCTTAACAAAATGCTGTTTTGCGTTTTAAAAATTCCGAGTACTTCCGAAGATATTCGGAAAAACCGGAATTTTTAATTTTGGTTTCTATTGTTTCCTGGCTATATTTGTTAAGATAACTCAAAATGAAAAACACGTTTTCATGGCCACTTTTTCTGCTCTATAATTCAGTGTGATTAAATATTGACTCTGACGTTTCGGCTTCTGACGACCATCATCAACTTAAGTTTTTAAATACGGACCTGATATTTTTTTCAATTTAATTAAATGCTTTCATCACTCTTAAAACACTATATATCGCCACTTTGATATTTTCCGACGTTTCGTACAGACAATTCCATCACCAGAATATTGCATATTTATTTAACCATAATACGGCCCTGAACTACATTTTTAGGTAAAAAGGTAAAAAAAGAATAAACTTATTATATATTCATAATGTTTTATTGCAACTTATTGATACGAGTTCAAGGGAGAACTTCATTTAATGTATGGATTGGTATGTGGAGGAACAAAATTATTGGACCTTTCGTTTACGAAGGGACCTTAACTTCCGAACGATATCTAAATTTGATTAGGAATGATGTCTTAGACGCCCTAGATAATCAACCTTTGGCAGTATTTCAAGAAATATGGTGGCAGCAAGACGGAGCTCCTGCCCACAATGGAAGGAAAGTAGCTCAATTCCTTTACCATATATTTCCTAATAAATGGTTTTGCAAGATGGCCCGCTAGGAGCCCAGATCTTAGTCCCCTAGATTATTTCCTTTGGGAATATCTAAAGAACCGTTTATTTAAAAATGCACCTCACGACCTTTAAGTACTACGACAAAATTTGATAAGGGAAGTCGCTGCCATTCCTGCGAGAACAATTAATCGAGCTGTATTAATAATACAAAGCAAAGCAAGAAAATGTATCGAGGCGGAAGGTTATCTCTTTGAACACTTATAATAGTGATTAAATTATGTTTATTTTTAATATGGGCATCAAGATAGTATTACCAATTTTTTATGTAAGCTGATTTGTTGTCTACCTTTTTGTATCTTATGTCTAATATTCATGAAATTTTCGGTTAATAAAGTAATTTCTGCTGTTAGATATCAATGAGTTGTAGTAAAAAGATTACGAATATGTAATAAGTTTATTCTTTTTTACCTTCTTACCTAAAATGTAGTTCAGGGCTGTATTATGGTTAAATACATATGCAATATTCTGGTGATGGAATTTTTGTCCGAAACGTCGGCAAATATCAAAGTGGCGATATATAGTGTTTTAAGAGTGATGAAAGGATTTAATTAAATTGAAAAAATATCAGGTCCGTATTTAAAAAATTAAGTTGATGATGGTCGCCAGAAGCCGAAACGTCAGATTCAATATTTAATCACACTGAATTATAGAGCAGAAAAAGTTGCCATGAAAACGTGTTTTCCATTTTAAGTTATCTTAACAAATATAGCCAGGAAACAATAGAAACCAAAATTGAAAATTCCGGTTTTTTCGAATATCTTTGGAAGTACTCGGAATTTTTTAAAAAGCAAAACGGCATTTTATTGAGCATCAAATTGCGCAACTTTGCCTCCATTTAACTGATCCTGTATCTCTTACGGTTTCCGAAATTCCAATGATGAGCGTCGAATTCGAGCCACCCTGTACAGTGTGACCAAGATAAGGATCCTAAGCATGGGAATATCAGTACCTATTGGAGATACAGCTTAGGTTAAATTAGGAAAAAGTTGTGTTTTTAAAGCTTATTTACATGCCGTTTAAAAACTTGAAAAATTTTCATGGCCTGTTGAAATATTAGGCAAAAACCAAAATTTGACTTTATCGATTTTATTTTTTTTACTTTATTTGAAGAGATATAAAAAAACTTATAACACTTTTTTATTGGCACTTTTTAGCTACTATATGATGGTATTTTTAGATTTTATACCCGACGTTTCGTTTTCAAGAAACCATCTTCAACTTTATTTTTTATATGGCTCGAAAAAAAGTACACCCTGTATCTGATCACATTTTTTATTACAAATTCAACGATGTATCGCATGTCATATTTTAATTTTTAGTAAAAAGCAAAATTGCATTTTTTCTATTTTTTAAAGTTATTTTTAAGTAGGCCGTGCAAACAAATGCTTGGACGTTAATATCTGATGAATAGGATGATTTTCGATAAAATAAACGACTGCTTGGGTATTTTAAGGCAAATATATTTTTTTATTTTTGTTTTTTTACCATGTTGTCTATGGTACCTTTTAGAATAAATTCAAGTGGCTTTCATTTTTTCATAAAAAAAAACTAAATACGAAAAAATTAGGAGACTTAAAAGTTTTTAATAGCCTACTCGCGTCCTTTTTCTCAATAATTTTGGCTGTGGTGCTCACAGAGTCACCACTGGACCAAATAATGTTGATTTTTTTTTATATCTTTGGACAAACCACGAAGGCTAAAAGCCTAAATACTAACGTACCGTGAGTGTCTTAAGCTCTTTAAAAGGTCCTTTTTAAAGGTCTTTTAATGGTAAAATAATATACAGGGTTCTTAAATAAAAAAATATGTACTTTTTCTTCTACCCTGTATATTACTACCAGTATCACCATTAAAAGACCTTTAAAAGAGCTTTAAGAAAACACCACATTAGGTACATCTAACTTTATTAGTTTCGGAAATATGGCCATCCAAATCAGATATTTAGGTAATTTTTAAAGTACCGCCATTTTGTAATAGGTGAAGATATTGACTTCATATTCTAGGGTTATAAAGTACTCGTCAGGAGCTTTAAAATGATGTATCACTTGACCCCCATTCCCATTTAATATTCTAAGGGTGACATCTACCCCTCCTAGGGGGTTGAAACAAGAAGGCTAAAAATATTCATTTTAAGTGTCCCCCTTACAAATAAAATTGACGGGTCTTTCCGATTTGTCATATTTTTAACTCCAAGAAAGATATTAAGGGTGGGAAGTTTTCAAATTGACACCCGGTATGAAGCTTGTTTCTTATTTCTTAATATAGAATTAC
>JACEGR010011386.1:0-15082 GCA_014170235.1 Listronotus bonariensis | reverse complement strand
TCTGTAAGGAATTCATATATATATGCCACTAGATTCTATGTAATATGGCACTTTTATAAAAAAGTTACACACTATTGCAAAAACCACATTCTCTATCTTTTAAAAGAATATGCTATCATAGATACCTTACAAAAGTTAACATGATGTATATACTTACCAAAAATTAATCTTAATTTCTTTGACAGTAAACGGATTGCTGTTATTAAAGAATCTTGGGTGTCAAAATTTGTTTTCGATGACTTCAGTGTAGCAACTAATGGAACATTTTTCTTCTTATACCTGAAATATTACATAAAAAGAATAAACCCAAATGATAAATTAACTCTGTTTTAACAATAAATGTTAAAAAAAAACATGATTATAAAATTTGTTTATCAACCTAATTGAGACTCCAAATTTAATTTAATGTATCAGTATAATTACCCATACATGAAAATATTCTGGAAAATTACATGAAAATACTCCGTAATTTAATAAATTAAAACACTGAGAAATACTTACTTGTGGTAAATATTTTGTAGGATCATCCTCTTTTTCGTGACCCTCTCTTTGTTCCTGCTAGGTGCTAGCTTCACAAAAATGCCTGTCATATACTACAAATGTTTTACAAACTTGCTGAAAGGTTTTTGTTTTTGAAATTAGGATTTCCAACTTGATTAAGCTTCAGAACGTTTTGTCACGTTTCGGAAAAGTATGTCTTTTTACTAGTTGTATTCTAACAATAAGGCACTACTGGCACTACATAATATTCAAATTATTGTTTTTTAACAAAATTAACTATTTTTAATAAAAACACACTTAAAACTTTAAATATATCAGTAGGCAAAAACTGCGGCAACTACAAAAGAATAACCTAGCCTTTTGTATTTTGTGGAATAACCCACGCAATGCAAAAACCCAGAAGTGTCTGGTTCATCTGCAGAGTTTCTTTATGAGAAGGGGTTTAGACATAAGAAAGACCGGGGATAGCTTTTGTCAGGGACGTGAGGGTGTGAGAATTACGATTTCGGTTGGCAGTTCTGTTCAAAGTTGGTAGCATTATCAGCTGATGACAGAGTCGTGCCTTGTCAAAGCTTTGTTTGGTGAAAACTGCAGAAATTTGCCATTTTCATTTTGGTTGTATATTTTGCAAGGATTTCCAGTTGTTAATTTTTTTGGTAAGTTTAGAGACTTCACATATTATTGGTTCGGACTCGTTTTATTTTAGAGATTTTGATAGTGTTCAGTCGTATAGTTTTCATCAGTCTTTAGTATTTTTATATACATATGATACAGATGAGTGTCTGCTAATTAATGGTACACAGAAAAACCACAGATTTCTTATGCGGAAATACCCATTTAGGATTTAAACCACAAGAATAAATAATATTTATTCTTGTGATTTAAACAAACATACCTATATTCAAAAGTTAATGATAAAGAATATACGGGGTGTTAAAAAAAATATTTTTTATTCATGCATTTCGATAATTTCTGATATGTTTTAAACATTTTCATAAAACTCGGTATCCAGGAGTTTTTAGATATCGGCTATTTATATCTGAGCAGTTGTAATTATAGCTAATACGATGTTATTGAAGGTACATACTTTCGGGTGCACTGACCAACTAAAACGTGAATACCTTAAAAACGGTTGTCAAGACCGATTCATACTAAGTATACCTTTTTTGTGCAGAAAGCATAGAGAAGCTTACTAGTTTACATACATACAGAGTAGTAACAAAAAATTGGGTAGTTTTAGAGAATTTTAAATAGTGTACCCATCGCCCTCTAGTCTACACACAAAAATAATATTCGATCTGAAAGGCTAATGTTCAAAAACCCCTAGATACCGTTTTATTAAGATATTTGGGAGAACAATTATCGAAATAAATTTACTTTTTCTTTTACTACGACACCCCCGTATCTTTCTTATTATAAACTTTTGGATATTAGGTATGTTTGGTTAAATCTTAATATTTTAACATAAGGAATCTGTGGTTTTTCTCTGTACCATTCATTAGCGGACACCCTGTATACAAAGTTTTTAAAATGGTTTTTGACATACGGAACCATGGAAAATGTTTTGCTCTGCCAGGAACCTCATCGTCCTGTCGTCGCTTTGATAATTTTTAATTTTCAACATTTAAACCACATTTATGTTTTTGTTTTAAGTTATGCCTATTAAAATAATCCAATAAATTTTGTTTACAACATACAGTTCTTTTTTGTTTTTTCCTTAATTCTACGCCACTGATCTGCCTAAAAGCAAACATGGCCGAAAATGGCCCGACTTGACGTCACAGCCGCGCTAGCCAATATGGCGAATGTCGTGACCTTATCTCATCAATCGACTTTGGTTCATCTGCGTTGACGGAAAAATGGATATGCAATTATTTAAACAGTTAACGCCCTCCCTTGGGTATGCTCCTAACTAAAATTATAGTGTATTGTTGGTTGCGTCGAACTTATATTCATTGGCTCCCATAACTAGAGATGGGTTGTTATTTAACAATCTGTTATTTTACAACTGTTATTTAGAAGTAACGTTTCGCGGCTGCTGTTTTTTATGAAAACAACTGCTAATAAATAACAGTACAAATCTTATCAACGACACGACACTCGCTTTTAGCTGCTGATGCCGCGGCCGCCAACCAAGCGAAAGACAGTGGCTGATGGGAAATAACAGGCAGCAGCAGCAGCGAATAGTTGCGGAGTGCGGACTGTTATGAAAATCATGAAATGCCCGACAAACGCGGGGCGCTTCTTTTATAGCCGGATAATGGATGATTCTTTTTCTTGGGTATGTTGCTCAAGGTTTATGTTTAGATTTCGCAGCGTTGACGTTAATTTTAATTTACGATTTTAAGTAGGTACGTTATTTGGAATGGTCCGCTTTTTATTTTTAATTTTATAATTAATATATAATAAAATTTTGACAAATTAGAAATATAAAATGGTGTTTTTATGTATTAATATGTTTTAAAATTATTATAAATATATTATGCTTGTATTATTTAGTTTTAAGTAGTAACAGCCAACAGGATATAAATAAAATGTAATTCTAAAAGGAAATAAAATAAACTGTTCGTAAAATAACTAAATAACATCAAAACTAAATCACTTATTATCATTTATACATTTTCATTTTGATTAATAAACAAAATCTGTTTTACTTTGGTACTTGATATGCGGTTTCGACGGTCAGAAATTAATTGTCCACTTTTGGAAAACATCCTTTCGCATGGTACAGAAGTTGCTACTGTCCCGAATTTTAACTACTAAACTAATGAATTTTTAAAACTCTTAACTGAATTATATTCGGTGATTCCCATGGCATATATGCAGCAGAAGCAAAACTATTGGCACTGTTGTGGTGAGTGTTATCGCTTATTTGATGGATAGCAGACGGCGGGCGGCGCGTCGCAGTCAGTCGACTCGATAACCGTTCTAGGAAACAAACACGGCACACCGCATCGGCATCGTAAGAAATAACAGATAAACAGGAACCTGTTATTTTAGGCTGTTATTTTTAATTAGCAGCAGCAGTCGCAACTGTTATTTGAAAATAACAGGTTTTTCCCATCTCTACCCATAACACTTTCTTTTATATATATAATAGAAACTGCCGTGTATTTGCTTGATATAATGTTAATCGCGCCATCCCTCGGATATGCTCCTAACCTAGGCAACTTTACAAAGATGCATCACGTAGGATCCTAACTACTCACAAGCAATTTTTGACCAGTGGCGCCATCTACAGTGTTATTAGGAAAGTAATATTTACCGCGGGATTTAAATTAATCTGTATTGTGAATATGGAATACAGGGTGTCCCAACTCTATTTATACACGAAATAACCTGACCCTTGTACAAGATTCAAAAAAGCTTAAAAACTATATCTTGTATCTCAGATATTTGGTTTTTAAATGAAACGCCCTTGGTTTTGACAAATTTTAACTCGTTATGAAATTTTCTATCAAAAATGTATAATGCACTATATATAAATTATCATGTGTTCTTAATGGTGTGTTTACATTTGACATTTATTGCATGATAACTTATGTCAGAAAGAAATTCTGGCTAATGTAAACGGTCAAAAATTGATTATATTTTCTTCTATTTTCAGTTTTTGGCTTTCACACGTATGTATTGTCAAGTGGTTCTGGTCAAAAATTTATGTCCGATAATTTTTTTATTGACATTAGCCAGAATTTCTGTCTGATAAGTAAATAAATGGTGCTAGTGATATGCAGGCTATCAAATTCCTTGACATTTTACTTTTTGCCGTTGATAAGTATGGTGTTGATAGATGAATAGTATATCATAAATTTTTGATGTAGAATTAGTTGTAGTAAAATTTGTCAAAATGTACAGGGTTTTCACGTAAAAAAAAGCTTATTTAAATCAAAACCTTTTTTTAATTTACCCGTTATAATAATTAGCAATACTGAGAATACACAAAAATGTTTTTAAACATGTTTGATTTTAAGCTTTCTTTTAATACATACAGGGTTGAAGTTATTTCGTGTAAAAATAAAGTTGGGACACACAGTATATCTTTTGTATAAGTAGTATAACTAGATAACTTAAAAATGGTAATTTTGAGTTTCTTAAAGAAATAGAGTAAAACTTTAACATTTTGTTGATTATCTAATGGAAATTCACTGCACTGACTGACCAATTTTTTTAAGTTTTAAAAGTTTGTAAACCGTGCATATGTACTAAACAGAACTAACCAAAACACATATATTTTATTGATGTTTTATTCAACCAATTTTATGTTTTGGTTAGTATGTCTTTTACATAATTTCTTAAAATAACTTTAAATTAGCTCTTTAGTTATAAAGGGTAAAAAAATGTGCTGGTTATCTATAATAGATGGAAAAATATTTATTATATTAATTTTTATTTAAGTCATAAACAATTAAGACAAGTAAAATATCACTGTTTAATATTTTATTTTATCTTAATTTACTATTTTAAATAAGTAAATCGTTTATTTCAAGAACCACATTTTTTTTAATTAGGTTTATGCGATTGATATATATTTTTTTAATTTGCAGACCAATGAGATTTTCCTTTTTATTCTTCACAAATTGTATTTATGTGCTTTCTTTTTTTAAATAATGGTTTCTTTTCATTCATGCATATATTCCAAATGAAACATATTTTTTGAGCTACACAAAATTGTATATATGTATACTGTTTTTGAAATGAACGATTTAATTTTTATAAAATACATATAAATATTCATACAAAAAACACCTCTTAAAACTGCAAATGTATATTTCTGTAGTGGTATCATAAAATAAACAATTATACTAACTAAAAAAATAAGTCTAAAGTAATTTTTTCATGGTAACCGTATTCGTCGGAGTGGTTCAAATGTTTTTGAAATGCTTTGAACCATATTAGTCCTTATTTGTGAAACAATAAAATGGTAAGTAGCATTATTAACTTTGTTAAAAATTTTGTCCAAGTTTATTGATTCCGAAAATTCTATGGCACTGTTAATTTTTTTTTGGTAGGATTTAATTAGGCTGTTTAAGTTTGATACCTTAAGGCCCCAGTCCACTACCCTTTTATACAAAATTTTTGCCTTTGGAGACAGTTGAGATTGCCTTGTAACATCTACTAGACTAAGTGCACCTTTAGTACTTTTTGTCACTAAAAATAAAAAATATATATATAAAATATGTACTTTAATTAAAAGAGAGAATATATGGACAAAATATAAAAGTAAAAACACTTTAATGTACTACTGACCACATGTCTGCTCATGTAACGAAAACATTTTTTGTAACATTATAAAAGTTCATGAATGCTTAAAGCTTGTGTACTAATATACCAGTACCCTCTTAACTAAAATTGGTGTTATTGACATAAAAATAAAAAATTCAAGATTTCAAGAAAAATGACATACAGTGGCGGCAGACTAATTGGAAAAGATACTTAAAAACAATTTAATAATTTTTATACAGAAATGTATACGAGAAATTTTAAATTTTATTTCAATGTTTGTAGATGTTTGATTATTTATAAAAATAAAAAGTTAAAGTACAATAAAAGTATCATTGAAATAAAAATTATTAAATTATTTTTTAAGTATCGTTTCCAATTAGTTTGCCGCCACTGTATATACCTTTAAAAACGTCATACAGCCTTAATATTAGGAAAAAAAAACAAAAAAATAGGATGTTCATATCTTGTTGGACTCTGTGAGGATGCATGAGAACTAAATATATAGTAACCTATTCATCACTGAAAATAGTACAAAAAAAGAAACGGCTTATCGACTTGTCATACAAATACACAAAAGTCGAAGTTAAATAAAAAAACACAACAAAAAACTAAAATACTAATTTGTCACATTGCCATTGTGTGGCTTTTCCTTTAAATGTTACATCCAAAATTTAGGCCAATGTTTGCAGCAAAGGACAAATAGTAGAGATAGAGGAAGTTCGGTAAATATGGAATACCTATTCTTTTGCATAGCTCTAATTTGTATGAGCACACTGAAAAATTCATTACATACATAAGTGAATGAGGTAATATATTGGTTACATGGAAAAAGCATACAAGTTGTAAAATGTTACACATTAAGGGAAATTTATGAAAAAATTTGCAGTGATGTCATTTTGGGGGTGTGAAAAAGTGGCGGATAATATGGAATACTACTATCGGGTAATATGGAATAGATTTTACTAAATGAAAAAACGTTTATTTTATTTTTCGAACATAATTTATGAGCAGAAATCGCAAATATACACGTCACGCTCATTTCCAGTGCAGGCGTCATGTGCCCATCCCTCACACATCTGACATTGCACCCATATTTCACCAGCTTTGCTTCTGGAAAACAAACCTTCACAAAAAATGCATTCTGCATCTGAATTTGGTTTTTTCGATATCAACATATTTAGAGGAATATCATCATCTGAAGAGTCATCGTTCATGTTGGACTTTCTTCTAACTAAATTTTCCCAGGAAGCTTCATCTTCTGACTCTGAAGTAGACGTCGATCTCATACGTGGTTTGGATTTTTTCTTTTTGGATTTAGAAATAACCCCACTAGGCCCTGGAGCATCATCGTCTATTCTTCTCACAACTTTTTCTCTTTGAATTCTGATGCTGTCCTCCAGCTCTTCTTTGTTTGGCGTTGAAGTGAGTATTTTTGACTTACCACATTTTCTACCTCGTGTTCCCGCTTTCTTTTTAATTTCTGGTAGTGGAATAATATCAGTAGGATGCGTTTCAAAACTTCTTTCTTGATCTGACTCTAATTGTATTTCATTTAATGGATGACGTTCAGCTATAAAATCCTCTTCTGTAAAGATTCCCCGTCTTACAGGGTAAATTCCTGTGATGTTAAAACCTTTTATCGCTCTTTCGCCTGTCTGAATTTTCAGATAAGCGTTTCCAAACAACTCACACATATCAAAATGAGTTATTGCTCGATTATTCTGTCTCATAAAAACTCTTACTTCTTCATTATAGTAAGTTTTCAATGCTCCCATTACCGTTTTGTCCAACGGTTGTATTTTATGGGTTGAGTGTGGTGGTAGGCAAATAATCGTGACGAAATTTTGTTTAGCTGTCAGAATCACATCAAGATTTCTGGTGTGTGAATGATGTCCGTCCAATACCAGTAGGACTGGATTATCTTCATTTGGTTTTGAATAATCCAAAAAATGTTCAAACCACTGGGTGAATAAATGGGTTTGAATCCACCCAGATGGATGGAATGCAAAAATGGATCCTGGAGGAGCCCCTTTTTTTAGCTGCTCACTTGACTTTTTTCTTGGAAAAATAATCATTGGAGGTACAAAATTCCCAGCTGCGTTCATACAAAGAACCACAGTTACGAGAGAGCCTCTTTCTGCTGAAGTTATTGCTCCTATTTGCCGTTTTCCTCTCATCGCAATAACCTGTGGACATTTATTTTGAACAATGCAGAGCCCTGTCTCATCTACATTATAGATGCGATTAGGAGTAAACTTAAATTTATCCATTACATCCTCGAGTAAATCAAAAAATTGACAGACATTTTCCTTGCTAAAACTTACTGCTCTAGCAACAGATGTTCCCGTAGGTTTCCTTATACTTAAAGTGTTTTTATGTCGTTTTAAAAATGCATAAAGCCAGTCCTTTCCCGCGGTTTCATTTAGAATGGAAAATGTATTTGGCAAGTTGTTTCGTCGTGCTAACTGAAAAGCCATTCTACGCACATCTTGACGTGTTAATCCAAAATATTTCCGTTCCATCTCTAAGAGATAAGTTACTAGTTCGTCTTCTAAAGCTGCAGGTAAAACTGGTTTTCTCCCAAGTGATGTCTTTCGTGATAAATCTGTATTGTCTTTGCAAAGCCTAAAAAGTGTACTACGAGGCACATTATATTTTTGGCAGCTGCTAAAAACCCATTTTCTTTTGTTTAACGGCGTCAATTGCTTTCCGCATGTTCTCAAGGTCCCATTTCTGCCTTTGACCTTGATTGAAGGTACTAAGTGACATTGTAGAACTGTAAAAAAACAGAAAATTTCACATGTCGGGTATTATGGAATACTCGGGTTAAATGGAATAGGTGTGTTGGCGGGTAATATGAGATATTCCATAAATGAAATGAAATGAAATGAAAAGTCTATATTTGTCCAGAAATAATAAATTTCACATAATAATGCCCATTGGGCGTAGGACATGTCATATATAAATACTTAAAAACTAGGAGGTATAATGTACAAAAATAAAAAATATTAAAAAACATAAAGATTGAGCTGACAACAAAGAGCATCGTCACACATTAAAATATAATTTAAAAATTACACATTAAAATAGCAGATCCAACACAAAGATAATGCTATAATACTAAAATACTAAAATAAGGCATTAGTTTATAGTAATAAACACATATTAAAAATTATTATAAAAACATAGGTTAAAAATTATTATAAAAACATAGGTTTAATATTTACAGACAAAATCCTGCGGCTCTATATTGTCTTTCAGGAACTCATCCACCGTGTAATAAGCCTTCGAAATCAGTAGCCCTTTCAAATGTCTTTTTAAAAATTTTACATTTTCGTTTCTGATATTTACAGGGATCTTGTTGTAAATTTTTATTATTGACGAATGAACATTCTTTTGTATGTAGGACAGGTTACACTTCATGCCCTTAAGATTTCCCTTATGTCGGGTGTAGTGGTTGTGAGCTCTTTCGCAGTCCCCCAATAAACCCTTATTCTCTTTTACAAAGGTGACTGCTTCATATATATAAGTACAAACAAGGGTAAGAATTTTTGATTTAATAAATTTTGGTTTGCAGGTTTCAACAGATTTTAGGCTGAAAATACTCCTTATACACCTTTTCTGCAGCATATTATCCGCATAACCTCAATATAATATTTGCGTTAACTAATCTATTGTGGATGCAACTAACCAAACAAAACACTGCGTTTTACATGCATTTATTCCTATACAATACATACCTTATCAAGAAACTGATATATTATGGGAATGAACAGAAATAAACGATAAATTCCAAAGCCGGTATAAAACACTATACCTCTCGGAATCAAAATTCAGGTGCTAATGGTTTCGTCTCCTACGATAGACGTTTTCCTGTATGTACACGGACGATTGGTGAACTACAGCTGCTTAATAGGCGATCCGGTCGTAAGATGGCGCTTATGGTTAGAGAAATAATTGATATTCCATATTACCCAGACTATTCCATATTTACCGAACTTCCTCTATATAAAGTTCTTATTAAACGAGAAGAAAATAAGTTAGACTTAAAGACACAAAAGAAAAGTTCAATAAAAAATTACTTTATTATTAATATATGTTAATTTTTTTTTAATTAAGGAGTATTATATGTATTAAAAAATAATACTTACACTTTCTCGTACAATATTTAGGTAGGGTTGTTCTCTTTGGAGTAGTACATTTACTGGACTCATCCATATTTGTTTTGGAAGTACTTGAAAGAGAAATTTCATCTAAAAATAACAAATTGTAGAATGTAATGTTGCAATTTCAAAAACAAATTTTTCACCCTCTAAGCTATTTGGCTATTTTTTAATGTCTTATGCTCACAAGATGTTTAGAGAGAGTGTTATTGCTATTACAGTATAAATTGTAAAATTTGAGATTTACTTTTCTTAGCTGTATTTAAAAAATTAGAGCAATATTTCATTAAAATATCTAATTTCTAAAAGCAAAAAGTATATATGTTTAAAATTATTTATTACATATTTATTAAATGTATACACATTTGGTCAAATCAAAAAACATAGGCAGTAAAGTAACAACATAGCGGGACCGATGCGTAATGTAAATACCCCTACTAAAAAGCTTGTTTTTACCGCAAAATGCTTTTATTTATTAACATTAAACAGGAATATATTTTTTTAGCTCAGCTCTTGGTTCACAGTATCCAAAGATACTATTTTTATTTATTTATTATACAGGGTGTAATTTGCACTGTTGTGGTAGGGTTAGTCCGCCCCTGGCAAACGAAAGAATGTAAATGTTTTTCAAGGACACTATTTTAAGAAATCCTAACTAATATTAGATCATATTAGAAAATATTTAAAATTATATTATGTATAATTATACCAGGTGGTATAAATAAGCATACACACGATCAGTCATGTCTTCCATTCGGCCTGAATGAAAGGAAGTTCGACTGTGTGTATGCCTATTAAGAGTTATTAAAAAAAAACGATTTTTGTGGCATCCTTTCAGGGCACATATCTCTGTAAAGAGGGACTTAAGAAAAAAATGTATAGGAACTTCTCATATTATTTTTATTTGTTCTACAGATTGTCCACGGATGAGGTTTACAAATGGATAAAAAAAAATTTCGACAAAAAGTTATGCCTAATTAAAATTTCTGGTAAAAAAAATTGATTTACAAAGAGAAAATATTAATTTTGTATACAGGGTTAAAAAAAAGCTAGAAAAACATGACTTCTCCAAAAGTAAACAAACCATATTTTCAATTTTTAAATGTCATTTATAAAGTTTCTTTAGAATAAAATTTGTAATTGACAGAAATAATAATACAAAGTTTCTCTCTATAATCTGGCAAAGACGCCTTTATCATATTCGTTTACAGCTGAAAAATTGTGTTGTGTAATAATTTGGGGTAAAAGCATGTATTTGAAAAGCAAATTATGAGACTTTTAGAGCTATTTTATTTAAAAAATGTAAAATGATTAATTTTTCGATAACACCAAAATCAGTTTATCAAACTCGTAAAGGAAATAAAGTCCTTTAAAATGCTATTCCTTATAAGTTTTCTAAATAAAGTTTTGTTTAAAAATTAAAAATAAAGGTAGTTTGCTTATGGAGAAAAATCATGTTTTCAACTTTCAAATCTTTATGAAGAATAACTTTTTCTTGAAAAGTGATTTTTTATTCATTTGTTCTCTTGTAAACCCCATCTGTGGACAGTCTGTATATGAATCCGAAAGATTGGCCATTTTTTCTGGAACGCCCTATAAGTGTAATAAAAATAAGCGGTTTTTTAATATATCATATGAATCTAATTGCCGGAAAATATTTATGTACAGAAAGAAAAACATTACTTTCTTATCTACCAATGAACAAAATTTTATTTAAAAAACGTTTTTATTTTCTTGCACTCTATACTGTGTTAAGAGGAAAATACCATCAACTTAAAAAAAACCCTGTATAATATGTACTTACCAAAATTTAATTTAAATTTCTTTAAAGGTGAATGTGGTGAAGTAATTAAAGCATCTACAGCATCAATGTTAGTGTCTAACGACCTCTGTGGTGTGGCAAACATTTTGCTCATTACCTAAAGTATTACATAAGAGGGTTAATCCCATGATAAATCCACTGTTTTGATAATAAATGTGGAAAGTTACAATACTAATGTAATAAAAAATTGAACATCCTCTTAATTAATGTATAATTTGGGAGAGGGAAAATATTTTGGAAATACATAGTAAAACTTAAAAGTAATACGTACGTATTTGATAATATATTAAATTAAAAATAAGACAAAAACTTACTTATTGGTAAATATTCTGTAGGATATGCTGTTTTCCGTAACCCTCTCTTTGTTCCCGGTACGCGCTCTGCTTCACAAAAATGTTTTTCACATACCACATACGTTTTATAAATTTGTTCAAATGTTTTTGTTTTGAAAATTGGGTTCCTCACTTGATCAATCCATTTATGAAAAAGTTCTTTGTCATCTTTCGGAAAACTGTCTTTTGCTACTCGTATCGTTACAATTAGGTACAACACACTTTTTAATTCGATAACGATAACACTCCATATTGTTTTTTAACGAAATTAAGTATTTTTTATAAAAAAACACACTTGAAACACAAAATTATCAGTAATGCGCAAAAAGCTCAAAAACTGCGGCATCTACAAAGGAATAACCGACGCCATGGAAAGACCCAAAGAATAGCAGATCTGCAGATCTGTCTGTTGACCAGTTAAATGTATTTGCAATTATTTTAACAGCTGGCGCCCTCCCTTGGGTATGCTCCTAACTTAAATTATAATGTATTGTTGGTTGCGTTCGAACTTGTATTCATAGGCTTCCATAAAACTTTCTATCTATTATATATTTAGTGTTATGTGATCTACACTTTATAGCCTTATCCCACATACCTCTAAAAAGAACTATAATACTTACTAGTTTCTAAAAATGGCAGTTTATGCGAACACCAGCTTCTAGTGACTTTTATATCGCGATATTGGGAACAGTCACTTACTTCTGTTGGCAACATCGTTCGAGGTCTGCATCCGCAATGTCATTTAACAGATGATCACCAAACATAAACAAACAAGTTCTTATGTGGTTTTTATTATTTTATGGTTTTACTTTGCTTTTCGGCAGTGTTCTGACTTTAAACTAGTTAAATTATAAGATAAATTGTTTTTAAGTGCTTTAAACAATGGTTTATTAGTAAAACTTTCAAAGTTTACCTTTATGTGTATGAGACCAGACATCATTCATTTGATATTTTTATTTGCTTTAATGCTCCAAGCGACTGATTTGTAAACAATTATTATACATTTTGTATATATACGCCCATTTCTTAAAATGAAAAAGTAACAATCTAAGTGAAAACTTTGATAAATCCATATCCATAATATAAGATTTTATGGTTTCCGTAAAACTAGTTTGACACAAAAGTATGGTTTGCAGCTTCCTGCAGGAAAGATTGTTTAAGCTGTGCTACTAGAAGAGTTTGTTTCAGATATTTTGAAAGAAATTTGCAGCAAAAACTTAGCTTATCAGTCAAAAAAGGGTCCAAAACTGAAAATAAATTAGAACCAGAATACAACCTTAATTTGCTCAAGTTAAAACAGTTGCCATCAATTAAGGAAAAGGCTGGCTTGGATATAGCCATTCAAAGAAAAGATTTATTTTTGAGATATACACATAAAATTGAGTAACACTTTATGGCTCTTTTTAGTACCTCCGGCATTAGGCTATTGCTCTTGAGCATCAAGATGAATCAAATATCTGAACTTTTAATAGTGCACATCAAAGTAAATTGGGTAAGCTTTATTTACAGCAAATTTTAAAAATTATATTAAATATTGAGTATACTAATTTACTTAATATTTTAGATTAAATATGGATCCAAGTGAAAAGGCTCTGGAAATTTCACAAATAAAAGAACAAAATTTATAATTAAGTACTGAAGTAGCTATCTACTGCTAAAGTAAAAAAAAAAAAGACAGGTTAAAAAATTACAAAATTGAAATATTCGTACCGTATGGTCTGTGGAAATAGTATCTCAGAGTATACCATGTATGCAGCAGGTTATAAAGCATTATGCTTACTTTTAAAAAAGGATACCTTTACCAGATAATTCAACATTAAAACAGAAACATGTCATATGTCCTTAAATAAAACCATATTAAATCATTGTGTTTTTTCCTTTTACCTTTCCATATTTTTTTAGTTTAAATTGATATTTAAAACTTATTCCATTTCATTTTCAAGTTAAAAGATAGAAAAAATACCCAATGTAAATTATGTGCAGTCTACACTTCCTATGGGAAGAAAATATTAACCTTAAAAATAACTTAAAAATATATAGCGTGTCTACTTAAGTTCGCACTATATAAAAAACTTTTTCATTATCAATTTTACCAAAAAAGTAATTCTTTATAAAAAGTTCTGCATGATGTAAAACCTTAAATGCAATCATCAGATAATAATTTTTTACAGTGGTATACGAGATACGTCAAAAAATATAAATTTTGTTTAAGGGAAAAGTACCCTTATTTTTCATAATTACGAAAATTTTTATAAAGAAAAGATATTTAGATTTAAAAAAACCATTTAAATATGCAAACTTGTTCATTTCAGGAAAAAAAAGAATTCATTCATTACATTTAATTTTTTTATTAGTGCATACTATGGTGACATGCATTCTTATTTTGAAATCTAATTTTTAAAAAAGCTGTCAAAACCGCCAAAAATTCACAGAAATGCTTGTTATCGCAGAAAAAATGTTAAAAAAGTTTTTGCACTTTACTCAAAACTCATTTGCATATTGTTTGAAAGGCTGTTTTAATCCTGAACATTTTTTCCTTATAAAAATTTTTGATATTATGAAAAATTGCCATGACCATGCAAAACTTTTACAAAGAATAACTTTTTTTTCGTAAAATTAATTATAAAAAATTTTTCCAAATGGTGCGAACTTAAGTAGACATGCTGTATAATAATGTTGTAAAAAACAAAAGTATATAAGTTCTTTTAAGCTAATCATAACATTTAAACTGGCTAACGTCAAACGCTAAATTCTTATGGATCAACCATAATATTATTTTAAAAACCTATTTTTATAATAGGTCCGATATTATTTTTTAAAAATAATATTTTAATAATAAATAATTTAGTAAAATTTAAATAATAGTTTAATAGTCATTTAGATAATATTATGGTTAAAGAAAAGGTAGTAAAAGGCCATGAAGGATAAATAAATTTTACTTTTGTCAAACTAAACTTTTTTAATTTAGGGGGAAAAATTATATTAAGATTATATTAAGGATAACTTTATGAGAACGAAGGAAAGAAGATCTGCTGTAGATC
>JACEGR010011385.1:0-15084 GCA_014170235.1 Listronotus bonariensis | reverse complement strand
ATTGTGTGCATTACCGCGTTGTTGTGATTATTTCAGAAGCGGGATGCTCGTTTATAATTTCGGGTAAATACGTTTGTCAAATAAACTGTTAGTCTTCTGCAAATTTGTCTGCTTTAATAGAGTTTTAATTCAAGTTTCAAGAGTTTCGTAAAATTCCTATATCTGTATTAAATCCATTAGTTTTTACATCTGTCGGTTTGTTAAAGTCTTACATTTTCAATGACTATTATTGTACACTTTCATCAGAAGAAAAAATATCTAGACACACGGCAGCGTGTCAAGCCAAGTTCAAGCAAAGGAACGCCGAGTGAAATATTACACGAACCACTTGGTGCCACTTTTAACCCCTCCATAACTCAAAACCTATTTAACGTAAACATATGAAACTATGTGTGTTTACTTATATCTACAAGGACAATTAGAAGTCCAAATTTTATGAAGCTAGCTCAAACGGTTATAAAGAAGCCGTCAATTTTCCTGACTGACTGACTGACATAGATCAAAAACATAACTCACTTTTAGATGACCTAGAAAAATGAAATTTGGAATTCGCTAATTATGTGTAAGCGAAGGAAAAACTCTGAAAATACAAAAAGTTGAAAAAATATGGGGGCTGTCAGAGAAACGTTTAGGCTTGACATTACTTTAACAAACAGTATTGCCGCAGGTTTTGGGAAGTGGGATAAAAGCGCGTGTGTGAGTATTTCAGAAGCGGGATGCTCGTTTATAATTTCGGGTAAAACGTTTGTCAAATAAACTGTTAGTCTTCTGAAAATTTGTCTGCTTTAGTAGAATTTTAATTCAAGTTTCAAAAGTTTCGTACAATCCATATAATTGTATTAAATCTTTTAGTTTTTACATGTGTCGGTTTACGAAAATGAGATTTCCCATTTTCGACAGTTAAAAGAATGGATTACACAAAAAGCAAGAGTCTTATACGAACAATGGCAATGTCATTGTTCGATGGTAAGATACAATCTTACCGTTGATACCGTACTAAAGAGAATCATTTAGTGATTGACATTCTTTTCCAATTGTCGAAAGGTGAAGATCTCTTTTTCATATATTATTACGATATTAGAAATTTATTTCCATCTATTTTCTATTTTTTACTTGCCCACTCCCTGTAAAACTGGATGCCGAAGTTTAAGGGCAGATTCTACTATTAAAAATATGAAAAAAGTTCATATAAACATTCATCCGTTAATTTCTCGTTCTCAAAATACAGGGTGTTACACTTGCAAAAAAGGATTTTTTCTTTAATATTTTAAATATTTTTTGCCAAATTTGGTTTTATTTTGGAAATTTTATTTACAGCATAAAGTATGTGATTTATTATTAACTTATTTACATCTACCAAGTCCAGTAGTGTCACGAGCGGCAACTGTATGAATATTTTCTAACAAAAGAAAAAAAAGTACGCCACATGACCGTGTAAATGTGAGTAACATTTTTGTGGTAAAATCCGGCATATTTTTAGACCATAAAGAAGCACTGCTGGAGATTTTGTTTTAACAATTAAGTTTTATATAATTTAATTATCAATTATTTAACAGCAACGATAGATAGTTATTTAAATAAGGCTTATATCCAGTATAACAATTTTACTAAAATAAGTGTTTTCGATATTTTTCAGTTTTTACACCCTGTATCTTGAGACCCATGTTTATATGAACTTTTCTTTGTATTTTCTGATTAAAAATTTGCCATTTAACTTTTCTTAGCCTCGTTCTGTAACATCCTGTATACGTAATGTAATTTCCGTTTTTTAACAGTTAACAGAACTTCCGTTTTGCTATGTTATCTAGCATGACCCTCTCCACTGACGCGTTTCGTCTACCTCCCATCAACGTGACTGTTTCAGGTTCATGGTACATAACACAGAAAGCAAGAACATTCTTCTGGAACAAACTGTCATGGTTCTACTGTAAGCTATAAATGTCACCGTTGGTTGATGCCGTAAACAGCTATTTTTCGAGATTTTTGGGGAGAAATATCCAAATCATTTTAGAATTCTGTCATAAATTTATTATTACATTCAAGAATATTTTTTGGGATAATCAATAATAATTAATAAGTGTTTTCAAACGCCTGTTTTTCGTGATATCCAAAAGTGCTGCAGTTGTCACCCTTGTTGTTGATAAGAACAATAATTAACAGGTGAAATTCGTTAACTGACATATCTAAGAGGAAGGATTAAGTAAAAATGATTACAAAGTGCAAAATTTAAAATTTAGCAGCTCTTTTGCTCTAAAGATTAAATTTTTGACGTTTTTTTTATATATTTGACCAAAAAAATGTTTATAAACTTTGCAAAATATTTATTATATTTTGGCTTTTTTTTTTGGTCAATATACTCTTTGGGTATTATACTTTTGAGATATGAAAATTAGATTTTTTTGACAATTTTAAAGAGATTTTCTCCCTTAAGAGTTGCAGTACTTGTTACTAATCATGTATGCTAAAAAAATAATATAATTTAAAATAACCCAATTTATTTCTGTACTGTCCAGTTTAGTAAATAATAAAATGGGAACTATAAAACTGTTTATTTCGTGTCGAACGACAAAATTTATTGGATAACCTAAATAAACTTATTTTTATTAGTTTCAAGAGCAATTATAAACTTCGATTTAAGAAGTAATTACGGAGCTATAAGTGCGAATTCGAAAACTTGATGGAAGCCACTTAAAATTTTACTACTATTTGAGCTAAACTCAGAGAAATCGTTAAAGTCAAACGTTTAACATTAAAATTATCAAAAGTTTTGATTTTGATTCGGCTCTTGGAAGCAAGGCGCCGTTTAGTTTTATTACGATTTGCTTATTCGATTCGAAAAAGCGTCTAGTCCAATCAAAAACATATTTTCAAGTGAAGATTTATTGGATCTAATCAGTTAGAGATTGAAATCGTTTTAAAATAGGTCTAGTAAGTAACGATGCTAACACTGACTTAAGTACATAGAGCCATTTGTTTCCACTTTGAATTCGAACTTTGATTTCTTCTGTGAGGTCATTATCCTGAGTAATTGTAGTCCCCAAATACTTAAAAGCCGCAACTCTCTCAAAATTGTACTACCCCAGAGTGACATTTTGGCCCACTCTATCTCTACATCCCGTTCTGCTGGTATGCATGTACTTGGTTATGCCCTCGTTTATGCGAAGCCCTATTTGTTCAGCTGGCGGTTCTATCTTTAAAAAGAGTTCTTTCGTGGTCAGCACCGAGTTACCCACTACGTCAATATCGTCAGCAAAAGCCAGCAATACTTTTGGGCCATCCCTACCAAAGAGTTCAATGCTTATTTCAGCGGTTCTAATTATTATTATTTTTTTTTATCTTTGGACAATCCACAAAGGCTGAAAGCCTAAATACTAACGTACCAGTGGGTGTCTTATGCAGGGTAAGAGGAAGTTCATTAACACGGGACTTGAAAACTTAAAGATAAGTTCAGGGCCTGTCCAATTGTACTGTATAGTGAAGCATACGCGCGGCACCACGAGTTTCTCTGTTGGGAGCTGCAAGAGGAGGGACTATACTGAATAATTCGTCAAAGCAGAAGCCGTAAAGTATCTATAGAAGAGCGATAGATCTCCCACAGCTCGAGGATGGGCAAGAGAAGGAAGTCTTTGAGTAAGTAAGAGGATCATTAATAAGACGAACAGCCCTTCTTTGAATGGTATCAAGAATGCTGAGGGTTGTAGGGGATGCCATTCCTCAGACACTGAGAGAAAAATATTCCAGAGAGGGGTCGAATTTGGGACACATACAAAGTGTATAAATTGGAAGGAGAAACATACTTTATGCCAGTTAAGGTTATTCTCAGATGTGACGCCCACAAGGTTAAATGTCTCTCCGCTCTGCAAAACCTGGCCACTCATAAGCAAAGGATGAGTGTTTGATGATTTTTTTCGCAACAAGGAACATGATTGTGTTTTGGATGCATTAAAATGAACGAGATTTTTAGCGCCCCAATCCAATATTAAATTAAGATCCTGCGAGATCCAGAGAAATCCGAGCTTTTTTAGCTGCCGTGGCTATACATACAAAGTGTTTATGCTAGTTAAGGTTACTTTCAAATGTGACGCCTACAAGATTAAAGGTGTCTTTGCTCTGTAAAACTTGGCCGCTCATAAATAGAGGATGAGTATTTGATGACTCTTTTCGCGACAAGGAACATGATTGTGTTTTGCATGCATTAAATTGAACGAGATTTTGGCGCCCCAATCCAATATCAAATTGAGATCCTATGAAAGAGATATCTGCATCGCCCTGCGTTTGCTTTCCAAGTCGGGTTGAGAGATTGGTTTGGGAACCTGAAAAGTGGAGTGAAGGGTACTATCGTGAGCATAACTATGAATGGGATTGGTAGTGGAAGAAAGAAGGTCGTTGATGTGAAGAAGAAACAAAGTTGGTGCTAGTACTGAACCCTGAGGCACTCCAGCATTAAATTCGTGAAAGCTTGAAGAGTGGCCATCTACAATGACTGATATACGTCGATTAGAAAGATAACTCTACAGCCAAGAGCAGAGTTTAGTTGGAAGACCGTGGGAGGGAAGTTTATTAAGAAGTGCGTCATGCCAGACCTAGTCAAAAGCTTTGGATATATCAAGAGCAACGATCTGGGACTCACCTAGAAACTCAAGAGACTTGTTCCAGTTGTGTGAAACAAAGGAAAGAAGATCTGCTGTAGATCTCTTGTGATGAAATCCGTATTGCCTGTCATGTAAAATTTTATGTTTTTCCAAATACCTAAGAATTTGCGAGTTAATGGATTTCTCCATTACTTTACAAAGCATTGAGAGGAGTGAAATGGGTCTATAGTTGGATAGAAGAGATTTAGATCCTTTCTTGGAAATAGGCTGGACACGTGCAGCTCTTCAGCTGTCTGGAAAAATACCCGTGTCATAAGAAATTTGAAAGAGCCTGGTTAAAATAGGTGCAAGTTCAGGAGCACATTTTTTAAAACGTTTGCTGAGTATTCCATCTAGCCCAGACGATTTCTTGGTGTTAAGAGAAGAAAGGATACGCTTAATGTGTTTAACCTTAAAAATAATATTGGGCATTTTGTGAGGAACTGGGGGAACAGTTGGAATTGGATGATGCAAGAGACAGGTGGAAGAAGGGTTGAATTGGCAGCAAATTGTTTAGCAAATAGTTCGGTCTTTCCTTTACATGAAGGAATAATTTTATCTTCCAAAGTTAATGGTGGAAAGGAACTGGTACAGAAATTTCTACTGATGTTTTTGGCAAAGGACCAGAAGGATTTGCTGCCATTTGAGCATGAAAGTACTTTGTTTTTTATACTGTTATCAAAGGAGTCTTTGGCTTCTGAGATTGTTTGGTGGTAGTGGTTTCTTGCTTTAATGCTGGCCTGTCGGTTTTGTGGACTAGAATCCTGTAGAAACTTTTTGTGAGCCTGAACTTTTAAAATTCTAGCTTTGTCACATGTTTTAGTGAACCAAGGTTTGTGATTAGAGGGTTTGATGATTTTCTTGGTATGAGGTACTTAGGTTTCAACGCCCAATAGAATTGACTCGGTCAATTGGTTACAGATTTCGGAAGGATCCTGGGAAGAAAAGCAGATAGTGTCCCAAGGGTACGTGGCGATTATTACTAAACTTTAAATTAAATTTGTGCAAGACGTTATAAACGAACTGTATTTCATTATCTTAGATATCTTTGCTTCACCTAAAAGAAATAAATTTAAAGAAATACCAATTTTCCTGTTTTATAAAATAATGTCCCTAAATTTAAGATCCGACGTTCCGTCTTTAAGTCATCATTAACTGTGTTTCTTAATTTGGCGAAATATTTTGGTTTTAAACTTAATAAACGTATTTTAATTATAAACTCAAAGACATATCACACTCTACATTTATGCCACGGCGACGTTTCGAACCGGAAAACCATCATTCACTTTTTTGCCATTACAAATAACATTTTTATCCTAAACAAAAAAATTTTTGTTCGCAGGTAAGCATGCATTAATTTTTGTACAGGAATAAATTTATTATCTCGTAAATTACTATTTTTTTGAAAATCGTTCAGACCCGTCCATTTAATTTTTTGATAGCGCATATTTCTGCATAAAAGTAAATATACAAGGTGTTCCAAATAGGAGTTACAGAAAAATATTTTTTTGTTAAATGAAACCCCCTGTATATTATGTCATCCTTAAAATGATCTTTTCAAGAGCTTTACAAAAATACCACGTTTGATATGTTTATCTTTAATAGTTTCGGAAATATTATCATTTAAATTTGAATAATAGCAGATATAATTTCCATTATATCTACAGTCTCGGCTTAGTGCCGTAAGTAGGTGTAATAGAAATTATATCTAATAATTTTTAAATTTAGGTGGTAATATTTCGAAAACTATTAAAGATAGACATATAAAATGTGTTTTTTTTGTAAAGCTCTTGAAAATACCCTTTAAGGATGACATCATATACATGGGGTTCCATTTAATAAAAAATATTTTTCTGTAACTTCTATTTGGAACACAATGTATATCTACTTTTATGCAGGAATATGCACTATTAAAAACTGAAATGACGGGTCCGGGCGATTTTCAAAAAAATAAATAATAGTTTAAAAAACTAAAAAACACGCTTTTATATGCAACCGAACTAAAAATTAGAAAATAATTTTTCATTAAAAAAAAATTGTCACTTCAGAGTAAAAAGCGTGGGGTGCTTAATATATCAAATGTTATAATTATTATATTTGCCAATATCTATGAGGGAAAAGTTATGAAAAAATAGTAAAATGCACCCCACGCTTTTTACTCTGAAGTGACAATCTTTTTTTTAATGAAAAATGATTTTCTAATTTTTAGTTCGGTTGTGTTTTTTAGTTTTTTAAACTATTATTTATTTTTCATTTTTAGTTCGATATGCATGTATGTATGTATGTATGTAAAAATGCTCCAGTTTATTCACTAAAAAATTCATTCGCCATTTTGTCAAGAGTAGCTAATAAAAGCGTGTTTTCTTTAAAGTTCCTGAGAAAAGTTTGGGATGTTGCCAAAGATGGCAACACAGGTGTTGTTTTAATAATATAAAGGAATTTATTTTATCCTGGCGATCCTAACCAGGATAACGGGATACTGTTTGCAGATTATTGCATTGTCATGGGTCCTTGATACGTGTGCAAAGTTTCAAAGAAATCGAATAGCTGGAAGTTGGTAAAAATTAGGCTCAAAGATTCCGTTACATAGATAGATAGATAGATAGATGGATAGTTACAACCCAAGTTAATAAAAGCGTGTTAAAAATAGTACTTAACGAGATAATGAATTTATTCCTTACTTTACGACCACCCTGTATGGCAGGCTACGATATAGTTACTAGAGCCGTTTGATTAAATAAAATGCTTTATTTTTATACGTAAAGAAAATAATAATAGTTACTTTCCTTCAAAAGATTTCCACAAATTTTTGGAAAAAAGATGTTACTTTTAATAGCGAAATAGTGAATGATAGTTTTTTGGTTAAAGACGTCGCATAAATGTTAAGTGAGGTATGATCAATTATCTAAAAATTAAAAGGATTGCTAATAGAAAATGATCCCCATATATTCTCAATAGACCTGCGTACGAAATTTTTACCCCACACTGGGAGAATTGCTGTACACCTTTGCACATGCGCAGTTCTTATAAAAGTTAGCATTTTTCATTTAAAACCCAATATAGTGTTGGCAACATTCACAAAATTTGCAGTATTTTAATAAATATAGTGGTTGTAACACTGAAAACTTTACCTATACAGTGACAGGACCACACTCATCCTAATTTAATTTATAATTTTGGATTTCCTGATCGTAAAATCCAGGTAAAATGTATTAGCATTTGACTAATGCGACCAAAATCACACAAAATAAAATATGGCAGTTTAATCAAAATAATTTGACATATTTTCAAGTTATAGCACGTAGCCATAAGCAATTTCGTCGACAATATCACGAAGTGGCGTATCTCAAAAAGTAGAAAAATTGACTAGAGCTGATGTAATTGCTTCAAAAAGTTGCTTCTTAATATTACAAATTGGCATACGTTAAATTTTGATATCTTTAAAAGTTATAGAAATATAATACTAAGCCATTATGGGTCCATTACCAATTTTAATATTTGTATTTCGCGTTTTTTTGTGGTTTCAATTACAAATATAAGGTCAGTTTAGCCCTAACCCCAAAAATAAACAATTTCAATGGCATTACACGCCAAATTTACCTGAACGACAACTGCTACGGCAACGGGAGCGAAATATCAGTTTATGAATTGAGATTTATTCCTTAAACAAGTTACACCAAAACTAATTGCTTTTATGATAAAATACCAGCCATTCAGTTTTGTTGTGTCAAGGTAGTGTTAAGAAGGAAGATAATAATGCGGAAAAAAATTTCGTGCAGGTTTGAGGTTGAGTCAAAGTGGGTCCTCATGAATCAAAAATAAGGTGTTTTAACAAAAAACGGAATATAAATTGAGATCAGTGCTTCTAAGCACTCCCGTTTGCTAAATTTCAATAAAATCAGCGATACGACCGAAAAATAAAAAATTATACAACAAAAAAATAGTCCCCAATATGAAACCGGTTTACTTTTAGGGACTGCTATGAAATACGAATACAGACTTAAAATAAAATATTTAAATATGTATACCTAGAAACAAAATTACTTGGTATATTTTCTTTATAAATGAATCATATACAAAATGTTAAACCCGGTCCTGTTGTTTGTTTTTCGCTAGTCAGAAAATTTTTACTGCGCATGCCCAGCAAGGAGACTGCGCAGTGCCCAGGTAGGGGTTATTATGATTTTCGCTGCAATCATCCATATTTATTTTTCATATCATTGGGTATGACGTTGAATTTAGGAGTAAAATATAAGTTTACAAAGTGTATTAACAAATATTTCGCATATTTAAAAACAAACAAAGTTGATAATGGTGAATTAAAGACAAAACTTTGGAATTTAAATTTAATTACATCATTTTATAGAACAAAAAACGTGGCACTGATATTTATATATTTGTTTTAAAATATTTTTTCAAATAAACTAAAAAGATAATTTCGAAACGGATACACATTTTTAAATCTCTATAAAAGGATATGATTAAGCATAATAAATAATAGTTTAAAAAACTAAAAAAACACGCTTTTATATGCAACCGAACTAAAAATTAGAAAATAATTTTTCATTACAAAGAGTTTGTCAGTCACTTCAGAGTAAAAAGCGTGGGGTGCTTAATTTATTAAATGTTATAATTATTCTATTTGCAAATATCTATGAGGGAAAAGTTATGAAAAAATAGTAAAATGCACCCCACGCTTTTTACTCTGAAGTGACTGACAAACTCTTTGTAATGAAAAATTATTTTCTAATTTTTAGTTCGGTTGCATATAAAAGCGTGTTTTTAGTTTTTAAACTATTATTTATTTTTCATTTTTTAGTTCGATATATCAATTAGTTTTTAAAATAAATGCTCCAGTTTATTCACTAAAAATTTCTTCGCCATGCATTCTTGATTTAAAGCTAAAGTGGCCACATAATTTTCACCTTTTAGAACTCCGTATTTCTATGTATTTTACACCTTTTATTATAAAATTGAAAAAGTCAATTAACAAAAACGCAGCAAGTTATGCATCAATTGCCCTTGCGCATTCGCCATAATTAAAAACGATTATTAAGGAATTTATTTATCCTGGCGATGGCGGTCCTAAAATCAGGATAACGGAATACTGTTTTTAAATTATTGCATTGTCATCGGTCCTTGATGCGTGTGCTAAGTTTCAAAGAAATTGAAAACTAACCAGAACTAACCAGTTCACAGTATTCCTCCTTCTTTTTTTGCACACAATTCTTGATTTTTCATTTTTTAGTTCGATATATCAATTAGTTTTCTGCGGTCATGTGATATTGAAATGTTTCACGAACTATTTCGTAATCTAATCATTTCATTTAAAGCTTCACTGTTGCATGGGGTTTCAGAACGCAACTACTCCGAACAAGTTTCAGATTGGTCTACATGTAACGGGGTTTGTACCCGTTTAACGGGGTTCTTGTTAACCCCATGGTCTTCCTGTCGTTTGCCGAGGGGTTGCGTCCTATGGGTGGACGCACGCTTGTTTAACTAAGGTGTTGCAACCTTATCCTGGTCTCCAACCCGTCGGCAAATGTTGTCAAGTTCGATTATTCAATTGTCTAATCTGGCGCATCTGCCAGAACGTACGATTTTTCACTTTTCCGGTTTTCCTGGAAAATGCTGGAACTTAACGGGATACTGTTTTTAAATTATTGCATTGTCATCGGTCCTTGATACGTGTGCAAAGTTTCAAAGAAATTGAATAGCTGGAAGTTGGTAAAAATTAGGCTCAAAGATTCCGTTACATAGATAGATAGATGGATAGATAGATGGATAGATAGTTACAACCCAAGTTAATAAAAGCGTGTTAAAAATGCGCTCCTTCTGACCCAACCCTGCATCTCCTACCGTTTTCTTTATTCTACCGGTGACCTTCAAATTTATAACAGCCTGTATACTTTATTCAAGCAGCCACATTTCTATTCCTTAAATATTTTCCTTAGCGTATTTACAATTATCCAATTTAATTCTAAAACACGGTGCAATTGTATACAGACCGCATTAAGGGAATTAAAGAGAATAAGAAGACCGCATTACATTGTTACGAAAACGCTTGAGAACAGTTCAGGCAAATGAGCTTTCAAGAATTTAATCCCGGAGATGATGAAAATGCATAAGGCGACATTTCTTCATCAGGACTTCTCAGGATAATCAAGTTTTCCTGCAAGGACGAAAGCGTATTAGGCGAAGTGTCACTATCGTATTATATTATTGCAGCACTCGTGCAGCAGTTTTTCTTACATATATAAAATAAGGATTGTAATTAATTTATATTAATTTAGGAAAAACGGGATGATATTAAGGATAAGTCATAAATTTTATTCAATGTTTCAAAAAAAAACAAAAAAAAACACGTTAAAAAATCTGATTTTTCAAATAAATCTCTATATGTTTTGATTTTTATTCATTTATACTTTTTATAACCAGAAGAGTTTAAAATATCAATAATCACGCCCATATCCAAAGCTGGATGTCGAACTTCCATTAATAATTACCGTCCTATTAGCCTTATAAGCCATTTTGCAAAACTTCTTGAGAAATGTTTGAAGGAAAGGCTCACTCTTTTCTTTAAAAATAACAATGTATTATCGTTAAATCAGTATGGCTTTGTAGATGAATCGAGTACATCTGATGCAATGCATAGACTTGTTACCGAGGTGGTAAATAACTTAAATTTAAGCAAAAAATGTATAGCTGTATTTTTAGACCTAGCCAAGGCTTTTGATACTGTCCCCCAGGACAGACTTCTTAGTGTCCTCCATGCTTGTGGCATAAGAAGAACTGTTTTTAATTTATTTCAGAGTTATTTAGTAGATAGGTGCCAAATGGTAAAAATTAATAATGTCTTAAGTAACAAACAAAGAATAAAAATTGGTGTTCCCCAGGGTACAGTTTTGGACCTATTATTGTTTGTCACCTACATAAGGAGGGGTTTCTATTTCATATGCGGATGATACGGCGATTGTTTTCGCGGGTGATAGTTGGGATAATGTAAAGGATCATACTATCAACGGAATCAGAGTAGTAAAAAATTGGCTTCAATCATATACACTAACTTTAAACTTAACTAAAACTAATTACATTGCCTTTTCCCTTACTCGAGCCAACAGACCACCATTTGATTCTATTACTGTTGATAACCATTGTATTTCAGAAACATGTAGTACGAAATACCTTGGGATAATAATTGATCAATTCCTCAAATGGCAACCCCATATTGATTATATATCCAACAAAATTCGTAAGCTCATTCATAAGTTACTGAGGAAGTTTTTAGGTAGAAAAATTTTAATTACAGTTTATAAGGCATTTGTTGAGTCGATTATTAGATATGGCATAGTTGTGTGGGGCGGTCTTTATAATAGCAACTTACATAAGCTTAACATTATACAGAAATACATCTTAAAGATTATATTAGGAAAAATAAATTATATCCTACCAGAATGCTTTTTTCCATGGAATTACATAACATTAGATCGATACATGCTGTAACGGCCTGTTCTTTTGTGCACACTCGTAGGAGGTTGCAGGTTGTCATAGACCATAACTATGCCACTCGGGCTAATGAAAACGGAGAACTGCAACTTCCTATTAGTCACAATAATCTGAACTTAAGGTATATAAACTATATAGGCCCCAAAATTTACAATATGTTACCACCCAAAATTAAGGAAATGAAGAATAAATATCGATTTAGAATGGCCTGCAAGGGACATATCTTTGAAAATGTTCTTCATTTTGAAAGGTTGTTTAATTAGGTTCATATCAATAGTTGTTTTTTATGCTTTTTCTTTATTGGTATTACTTTTTTTATTTAATTATCTTATTGTTTATTGTTAGATTTTTGGAATGTTACATCTGTTTAAGGATATATTTTGGACAGTACTAATGGGTATAAGAATTGTGCACATACAGATGTTCACATCTAGGTGCATTTATTATTATATGTTTCTTGTTAGACTTGTTATTTTGATTGTTAAAGCAAATGTAATGTTTGTTGTAAAAATACTGTTTCTGTTTTATTACATATATATTTATTTTTTTTTGTAATAGCTTGAGATAAATAAATTTATTATTATTATTATTAAAAAACTAACCTTGAAATAACTCTTTTTCATCCACAGAAAAACAGTGGTGGTCATAAGGGGAGGGGAAGGGGGCCATACCACATCCCTTATAACCGATTATTTTATTATTTTTTATTTAAACGCGCTCAATTGCAAATATGGGTATTTAATAATGATATGGCCCCCTCGAAAAGTTGATATGACCCCCTCTGGTAAAAAACAGTATTATACAAATGTGAGTTTTACAGCAAGCAATCGCATAACTAAAAACAGACACGTTATGCATGTCTTGCACACAATACTTTTCTCTCTATGAAAATTTCTAAAATAACATTTTTGCAAGTTTTATTTATTTTTACTTATTTATTAATTTTAATTTTGGTAGCACGCCAATGGTTAGGCCATGACTACATCCATAACAGTGTGTTTAATCTTAACAGAAAATGCATTACATTCAATGTATAGGTTCTTTGTTTATTTTTTATAAGATATGCTATACAAATCTAATTGTGGAGACTATACCAAAGAATACCAATCCATAGAACTTCACAAGTGAGATTTCAGCGTACCCTAAAAATTTTTAGTACCTACCGCGACCAACAGATGGCGAAAGTAGTACGATGTCGCTTTGCTAATACGATTACCATCAGAAATTGATAGCAGTCGCTGACGAGCAGTCGGCCGGATCAGTTAGAGTGAGGATATACGCAAAATTTAATAAAAATAAAATCCCCGATAAATGGACCCAGTATCCATAAGATTATTAAATTTATTATTTCAGAATAGGATATACGATGTGTTTTTACAAAACATCGTCAGCGACATTCGCCAATTTTATGGGAAACGATTTTTTCTTTCCATCGCGTTATTTTTAAAGAAAAACCGAGATCTGAATGTTTTTATTTTAGATTTCTTTTTAATTTGAATTACAAAACAAACATATTTAACACTTAATGTCAAAATTTTCAGAATCTCCTAAAAAAAGCTAAAAATTTTAAAATTCTAAACCTAAATAATAGTTAATTTTTAAATTTTTTATTTTTATTTAATTTATCTTGACAACGGTGGCAGACTTGCCACCAAAACGTCGATTTTTAGTTCTCTATTTACTTGCTTTATTTTTTTTTTGGTTTTTTGGTACTATTAATTTATTTTTTGGCGTGTACCCAAATAACTACCATTAATTAAATGAACCGCCGAACCAATATAGAACATATCTTCATCTGAAATAAAGCCAATGAAAAAAAAACGTTTCCCGTAAAACTGACGAATGTCGCTTACGATGTTTTGTCAAAAACCCATCGATATATCCTATTCTGAAATCATAAATTTAATAATCTTATGGATACTACCATTTATCGAGGATTTTATTTTTATTAAATTTTGCGTATATCCTCACTCTAACTGATCCGACCGACTGCTCGTCAGCGACTGCTATCAATTTCTGATGGTAATCGTATTAGCAAAGCGACATCGTACTACTTTCGCCATCTGTTGGTCGCGGTAGGTACTAAAAATTTATAGGGTACGCTGAAATCTCACTTGTGGGGTTCTATGGATTGGTATTCTTTGACTATACACTTTAAAATTAACCCCTTTATATTATTCTCCTCATAACTATGCACTTATGTATTTAAGAATATTTAGAAAAATGTATGTAAGTGTTTACTTATTGTGAAAATAATACCAATGCGCACTTTGCCCTAATCTCAACCAACCCCGTATCTTTTACCGTCTTCCAGATCCCAATGGTGCCCCTTCGAAGTTGTAACACCCTGTATATGAATGAACATTATGCATAATTTTACAGTCCTTAGCCTTAGCTCTACAATAAAATAAATATATCAGTAACTATTAGGATATTCAACACACATATCCACAAATCTCAAGTGTATCGGCTCTACCACCTTTCCAACTCAGCCCCGATCCGGGCGGGGATGTATTCCCCATCGAACTTACTCCGAAATTCCATTTTCGGCATTGTACGGCAGCAATGCATATGCAGCGAAGGCCGGAAGTCAACCGCCCCCAAATTGCCGCCCCTTTAGGGTATAGCCGCCCGTTCGTCCCCATTCTTGATTAACTTCGATATTGGACTTAATGCCTTGGTAATTTGAGGGTAATTAATATGTAAATAATTAATAAATACCTGCAAATATTGCATAAATACAGGTAAGCTAAATTTATATTTAAAGTCAAAAAGTATTAATCTTGCTTTCGTCGACGCAGGGTTGTTATACAGGTTCAACTAAGTGAAAAAGTATATAGCAGGGGTCCCCAACTACTTTAATTGGGGTTCCTTTTTAAAATAACATGACCGTCGCGGTCCGGAAAGAAAAAACCTCGGGCCGAAAGCGGTCGGCAATGGTGCGTGC
>JACEGR010011384.1:0-15090 GCA_014170235.1 Listronotus bonariensis | reverse complement strand
ATTCAAGATATCAATTTAGATAAGGTTTACCTTTTTTTGTACAGAAATGATAAAGGGATCGAATGGTCAAAGTGGAATGTCAAATTTGTCACTTGTGTCAAAAATACATACATAAAATGTAAAAAAATCGCCTCACCCTGTATAATCCCGACTTCCTAAACATTAGTTGTCCTATTAAAAGAAGCATTAGTATGAGGTTATTTAATTACCCGAAACTCATTGGTACTGTGGCAACAGCAATAATTAAAATATATTATTTTTAATTTAAAATTTAAAGGTCAATACCTTCTTAACAAAGCACAATAGAATTTTTTTCTGTAAAAAGTACTAACATTATTTTGGTTTACTTATATGCAGAAAAATCCATTATTTTCTTTAAATAAAGATTTCTGCATTTAAAATTGTATCAGTAAATTTGTGCATAAAAAAAATCTTTAAAAATTAAATAATACAAAAAGAAAAAGACTGTTTTTGCTTTGTAACGCCGTTTGCATAGAAATTGTAAATGAACTGTTTATTATTTAAACATTTTCGTTCTCCCATAAAAGCTTTTTAATTAGTTTTTATATTTTGCATATGCACAATCATATGCGAATAGGAATTTTAATTTTTACCACTTGAAAAATTTACTTAAATTAAACTAATTATTTTTGTGTTGTTTTGCTTAAAGAAATAATATGAAATATCAATATAAAGTGTGTTTTAAAGATCGCTGCAAATATTTTAAAGACGTATTTTTAGGTCAAAATAGGTTTTTTTCTAAACCAAAAAATAAAACGAAATGGTAATACTTAAAAACACAATATGGGTATTTATTGCAATATATATTAACAACGAACATAACTACTATTAAAACAAACAATAAAAACCTACTACCCTATGTCTACTCTGCGAAAAGAATTTTTATAAACTTTATGTTTAAAAGAACATTTTGCTCTGGCCAAACCACCTCAAGAGGTGGAAGAAAGAAATTCCACCAATATTTTCATAAAAAAAACTTTTTCAATCCGCTATTCTGCATAATGCCACAAATTGTACATGTAGAGTAGTCAGTGTGCAGGAGCATTACCAACTTTGACTTCAAAGTAATTACGGCACAAACTAAATACTTATTACGTTCTAATTTTTAAAAACTGTCAGAGTTGCAAATCAGATGATATCATTTTATTAATTCAGTTACATTGTTAAAACTTATGTAATAATTTAGTTGATATACTTACTTATTTTACTTTCTTTTAATCAGCCCAGGATCTTTATTTTTGTAACGAGGGGCAAAACTCGCCGTATGCCGCCCCGCCCGGCCTTTTTATTAAGAAAAAATTTGAAAAGCAAAAAAATTGCTTCTTTTTTAAATATCTATGTATATTATCAAATTAAAAGACGACCAAAGAAAAAGGTCTTTTTCTCTTACAACTGCCACTTTTTTATACATTCCAAGTTTCAATTTGCCGCTCCCCTTAAATACGGCAACAATTGACATATATTATAGCGTATTAGACGTTTTTGAGGTAACTGTATTTTTAAAATTTATTTAAATACGTTACTGATTCAACGTCCTTTAAACGGAAAAGAGGCGATAAATTCACATGATTCTGCCTGATACTTCGTTTGGCGCCAGGCGCGTTCCCCTTCGATTTACTTGCGCACAAACTTATTTTTTCGCCCATGAATTGTAACTTTTTTTTGCGCAGGTAACAAGCATTGGCTATCCATTGAGATCAGTGATCGCGCCACGTATTTTGCATGACCTTTTTTGGGCACATAATCCCCACATGGCCCATATTCGGACCATCTCTTTCATAACCTTGAAAAGTAAATTTTAATACTAAAATTGGTTCCTCTAAAAATAAAATTGACGGATTTTAAATAGGTTTTATGGAGTAGGAATAACGAAATCAGAGGGATTAGCCCGTTTTAATGCACTGTATTAAGTAAAAATATAAAATTCCTTAGTTGTTTCGAGTTTGAATTCCAGTCCATAGCCAGCTTTTAATTTCTAAAACATTTCGGTATTAGAAATACCATTCCGCGATTGGGAAATTCCCTTCATTCCATTGTTTAAGATATTTCTTATAACTCTACCTTCTGATTAAGACACTTAGTTCACTAAGCTATTGTGTAGTTTTGTAGTGTACTAAAACTTGATTAAGGACTATTTTTCATAATAAAATTACACTCATAAAATGTGAATTTGCGTTTGTCACAAACATGCATAATTTAAAAAGTATGATATACAGTGTGTCTCAAGATAGGTATTACAAGAGGATAAATGGACCTAAAATTTTTAAATTATAAGACGGCGCATGGTCTTAAACCAATAAATACAAAATTTTACTTTGATATTATACAAGACGAGTTTTAACTAAAAATATAAAAATATCCAGGAGCAAAGGACTTTTCATTTTTAAAATAAAATAAAATGTATAGGTTAATGTAGTCAAGAATTGCTTATTATTTTAAAAATTTTAAATTAGACGATTATAGTAAAAAAATATTTTTGTTAATTTTTTTCATACCAAGTTTATAAACAAAATCCTTTAAAAACTTTAATTTTTCTTAATTGTGCTTTCTGTATCCCAGTATTCTAGTTTTAAAAAGTAAAAAAATATCTTTTTTTTTTACTCTAATGCTTTAACTTTAAATTTTGACAATAAATTCAATTCTTTATCCCAGTATTTTAGTTTTAAAAAAGTAAAAAAATAACTTTTTTGTTCTAATGCTTTAACTTTAAATTTTAACAATAAATTTAATTCTTTACAACATTTACTTATACAATTTTGTTATATTTATGAATTGAACATCATGATAAAACCCTTTTAAAACCTTTTTAGCCGGATTCCTTTTGACGAGCCAACCACGAATATTCATACCGCCATATGTGGAAGCGGCGCTTTAACTAAGCCTGTCAATGTCAAATGTTTCGGATGTTAGACTGGGCAAACTCGTCCCTTTTTTGTCGGACAAGTTTACTTTATTGTTTTACATGCAATTTTTAAACACTGTGCCAAATATCGTAAGGGTCACAGTCACTAAACCCGTCTAGTGTTACCATCTTTGGCACAATGTTTAAACTAACATGTAAAACATTGTGGAGAACTTGTCCTGTGTGACCACCCTAAACATTTGATATTGAAAGGCTGGGTTACAGCGCCCCTTCCATATATGGCGGTATAAATATTCGTGGTAGACTCATCAAAAGGAACCCCCTTAAAAAGTTTTAAAGGTGCTCTTACAATAAACTCCATTTTATTACTGGCTTGTCTAATAAATTCGTTGACACCCAGTATTCTCTCAACTTAAGTGAAAGTGTTAAATTTCTGACATACATTTGAATTAAGTAATTTTACTTCACATTAAACATAATCGAGTAGCACTCTTCCCGTAGTCAATAGTTAAAATTGACCTGACTATGAAAAGCCTCAAAAGTCCATTCAAAGACCCATCGCGTTCCTGGCAAATGACCGGGATTTCGCTTCCGGGCTTAAAGACGCGAAATAACGGCGAAACGATGGCCCGGAGCGCCCTTTCACGAAGTTATCTTATCCGAAATGCCTGCGTTTTAGGAATGCTTTTCACGGAATTTCCTTCCTTTCAGTAGTTTACGTATATGAATAGGCAGTGGTGTTACTCTATTTGGGAAATGGTGGCTTTTCTATAAGGCTGGTGTCGCTTAAGTGACCTGAAAAAATTTTAAAGTTAGAGCCCGTGAGCGGCAGACATTCGTTATTTTGTAAAAACTGAGAGTTTGTCAGTGCATGCTACCAACATAGGTAGAAGGAATGGTAGACTGTGATGTTTGACTTATAGTGGGTTTGGTAGGTACCAGGTACAAAAGGTTAATGAATTAAAACTTAAAATTCGTCATTTTGTAAAAATAAATTTTAAATATGATACTTGGGCACATAATAAAAAATGTGTCTTTAATCCACAGAAGGTTTTGGCAGTTACAATCCTTGGAAGACAAACATTTTGGGGGGCATTATGGTTATGGAGGTCAATATTTCAGTTTTATGTTTATGGCCATAAAAATGTAAGTTAAATTCACCAAAAGCTGTATTAACTTTTAAAACTTTTTCTAGAAACATTATTTCAAAAGCGCAAGTTTTTGCTCGACTCTTCAGAATAATTTTTTAGGAAAAACATTGTTGCAATTTTATGTTCCTACGACACTGTTTCATAAACCACGACCGAGTTTGCAACGTAATTATTAAAAAAATATATATATATTTAAATTTTTGAGTGTATCAAACACAGCTATTTGCAATGTCTGTTATCTTATAAAAAATTGATCTTTTAGTAACTTTAAGCAAGCTCTATGGTAAATAACTTTTAAAATGATTTTTAGAAATGTGACACTATTTGTAAAGTAATTGATTAGGAATAAAAATATTTAAATGTATTATTTCCCATTTTTAGGTAGCTCTTTGCAATATCGGTATTATTATATATTTTTTCAGAAACTCTAAGCAAGCTCTAGGGTAAATTACTCTTTTAAATATTCTGTTAAGAAGAACACTTATGCGATTTAAAGTTCTTGCAATACTGTTCTATAAACCAGGAGCCATTTGAAGATGTTAACGACCAGAAAAAAATATTGAATAAATTAAAAATTCCTAATTTTTGAGTGTATGATACACCGCTGTTTGCAACGTGTGTAATTTTATAAAAACTCGATTTTTTTATAACTTTAAGCAAGCTTTAAAGCAATTTACTCTTCAAAATATTTTCTTAGAAATGCAACACCATATATTTAAATATGTTATTCCTAATTTTTGAGTGTATAAAATACAGATCTTTGTAAAATCTGTAGTATTAAAAAAATCCTTTTTTTCTAAACTCTAGGCAAGCTTTAAAGAAAATTACTAATTACCTAAAATATTCCCCAAAAGACCAGATTTATGCGATTTCAAATTCTTGTCCGTTCTTTCGTGAACCAGGACCCATTTTAAAATGTTATCGACCAAAAAAACATATATTTAAATTTATTATTCTCTATTTTTATTTTTTAGCCTTTCGCAATATCTGTAATTTTATAAATAATCGATCATTTTATAATTTTTGCCGAGATCTATGGTAAATTACACTATTTAAAATATTTCTTTTAAAAGAAAATTTATGCAGTTTTTAGTTCTTGCGACAGTGTTACTTAAACCAAGACCGATTTTTCAATGTGATCAACTAGAAAAAAAATAAATATTTAAATTTGTTATTTCTAATTTTTGAGTGTATGAAATACAGCTTTTTGGAATAAAAAGAAAATTTATGCAGTTTTATAGTTCTGCGACGCTGTGTTATAAACCACGACCCATTTTGCAACGTAATTGATAAGAAAAAAATTATTTAAATTTGTTATTCCTAACTTTTAAGTGTATAAAATAAATATTGGTATTATTATAAAAAAATCAATATTTTATAAGCTCTAAGGAAGGTCTAAAGAAAATAACTCCTTAAAATATTCTCTTAAGGAGCACATTTGGGCGATTTCAAGTTCTTGCGCCACTGTTCCATGAACCACAACCTATTTTACTACGTTATCGACCATACGAAGTTAATGTTGCATGGATTCGTCGTTCACGAACGTTATACGTATTTTAAAACCCTTATTATGGACACCTCAAGTTGATTCAAGCTGTTAAGGATCATTATTGCAATGTTAAGCCTTATGTTAGGGATTGCTCGTCTAAAATGATTTAAACATTTTTATTATTGACTCGAAACTCTGGATTTATAATTATACAGGGTCATCCGAATTTAATGTCCGTCAATATTAATTTTGTTATTACTTAAAATACAAAATTGTATACTAGTGGCACATTGGCGCTCTTTAAGATTAAAGGTAAAATACCATTAAATTTTTTTAATGAAACTTTGTTTATTTTTTTACCGGTTAGAGGATTTATTAAAAAGCAAAAAAATATATATATTATATACAGTTATTCTAATTCTAATTCTAGGCTTATCATATACATATAAAAATTACTTTTCGTTAGTGTAATAAACTCTACCAAGTTTAGTCAGTATCGATAAGGATATAAAAAAAATCAGCAAGAAAGTAATTTCGTGGAAACTCAATAAAGTATAGTTTTATTAATATACTTATTATTATATCAGTCATTGTCATTAATACCATTAATTACAGGACAATTTTTTAAGCCCTGAAAACAGGTATTTATCTATTAAATCAGATTATTTGTCATCAAGAAATACATACATTTTTACTTTAATTTTTGATAAGTATATTCAATTAAATTTAAAATGTACTTGTTAAATTTAAAAAACAAAAATAAAAAGAAAACAAATTTTTAAATATTCTTAACTTATTTTTGGGTGTATGAAACACAGCTCGTTGCAATATGGCCAACATGAGATATATGCGGCTAAAATAAATAGACAAATAATTTGATTGATGATAAATCAATAGATAAACGAATCACAGAGATAACAAAATTAAAATAATTTTAATCCCCATAGAAATGCAATAGTAATAGAAACTACATATCTTAAATAAACTAGTTTTATAAACGATGCTGTGATACCTAGTTAGGAAATGTACTTAAGAAGAGTATTTGAAAATAATAAATAAAATCATTCGTTTATTTAAGGCAGTTGTAGTTATATTACGTTGTTTTTAAGGGAATTTTTGGTGGCACTAAACCACCTAAATTTAAATATCTTAAAACAATTGCCATTCTTAAAAACCATACCTTTTTTGTGTTGAAACCATAGGAAAGTTTACTGGTTTCCTAAGATGGTAAATACAGTATAGCACAAAAAGTTAGGACATTTTAGAAAAATTTTAATAGTGTAGTCAGCCTCCTCTGGTTGACACATAAAAATTAATATTAGATCTTAATAGCTTATGTCAAAAAACTCCTGAATTCCAAGTTTTCCAATATTCAATATGTATGAAAAATCTCAAAATATTTTTTTTTTTTATTTTGACCCCTTGTATCTTTTTTATTATTAAAATAAGGATATAGGTATGTGTGGTTTAATCCTAATATTTTTGCATAAGGAACTTTAAGTTTTTTTTATGTACCATTAATTAGCAGATACCCTGTATATACGCCTAAAACTAAAAATATTTGAATACCTCGGTACTGGGGCTGTTGACGAAACGTCTTTGTAAAAATCCGAAGAGTGGTAGGTACCTAGTCATTTTGTTTTCAACAAGCTCTCTTAGAGCAACTAAAATTAAAATTTTAACAGTTGTGGAAATAGGGGTATAGGGAATGAAGCATTTTATCATTTTCGAAAACACGGTCTTATCCTTTACTAAAATACTTGGGCCAATTGAAATAATATAGCTCTAAAATGGCATTAACTCGGTTATTTGTGACCCTATATAGACCCTCTTATTGGGATCACAAATAATACTAAACCCCTTCATGGTTCATTGATTACGGTATATACGAGAGGGGTGACCTATTAAATCAAGGGATAAAAGATATTTCAAAACAATACCGTCGATGGAATTTACTGATCGAAAAAGAAGGGTTTAGTATGGGGGTTGATTTCTTATAGGTCCGATATTTGCCCTTATAAATTTTATTACTGCAAAGAAAATAGAGGGTACAAAGTCCTCCATTGAAAACTGACTGGAACGTTTTTTTTAGAAATCACTGTCTTACAACCTGTACAGGGTGTTAAGGATTCCCTGCCTTAATCTAAGCAAAAAGTTTATAATAACATTTGTTCTAAGATCAATCATTTTTAAAAAATTGAGTCGTAAATAATGAAATGTTCCTAAACATTTGGCAACCTTACAACACAACAGGGATACGAGCGTACGAGCATAGCATTTGATTATTCGAATTGTTATTATTTTTTATTTGATAACACTTGCACTACATTACATTTACTCAAAAAAATGACAGGGCTTACGAATAATGGCGATACACATATCCAATATCCACAATTATCAGTAACCACTTCTTCACATCAACGACCTTCTCTCGTTCACTACTAATTCCATTCATAGTTTCGCCGACGAGAGTACCCATCACTTCAGTTTTCAGGTTCCTAAACCCATTACTAAGACTGACTTGGAAAACAAACGCAAAGCGATGCAGATATCTCTTTCGCAGGATCTTAATTTAATATTTGATTGGGGCGCTAAAAATCTCGTCCATTTTAATGCATCCAAAACACAATCATGTTCCTTGTCGCGAAAAGAGTCATCAAATACTCATCCTCTACTTATGAGCGGCCAAGTTTTACAGAGCAAAGACACCTTTAATCTTGTGGGCGTCACATTTGAAAGTAACCTTAACTGACATAAACACATTGTATCTATAGCCACGGCAGCTTCAAAAAAGCTTGGATTTCTCTTTCCCCTTCAAATTTATACACTTTGTATGTGTCCCAAATTCAACCTCCCTTGGAATATTGTTTTCATATCTTGAGCATGGGGTCCCCCACAACCCTAAGCATTCTTGATTCTGTTCAAAGAAGAGCTATTCGTCTCATTAATGATCCTTTCCATATAGAAAGGCTTCCCTCTCTTGCACATCGTCGGGCTGTGGGGGTTTATCGCTTTTTTATAGGTACTTCCACGGCTTCTGCTCTGAATTGTCCAGTATAGTTCCTCCACTTACGGTTCCCAACAGAGAAACTCGTGGTTCCGCGCGTATGCATCCCTAACATATACGGTCCAACTGAACAGGCCCCGAACTTCCCTCTTGGTTCGTTCTTTTATCCCTAGAGTTTCTAGGTTGTGGAACCTGCTGCCCGCGGAGGTCTTTCCTTCCCCCAAATATTTAAGTATTTAAGTTCCGCGTTAACAAACTTCCTCTTACCTCGCTTAAGACACCCACGGTACGTTAGTATTTAGGCTTTTAGCCTTCGTGGTTTGTCCAATGATATAAAAAACCTATTTAAACCGATATGATGCACCAAAAAAACAAAAACACAACACTCTAAAATCACTTAAAGTTACACTTAAATGTATTAGTAATCACAATACTCTCATGTCTTTAGGAGTCTGGTAAAACGTTACTTGCAATAAATTGTGAAGAAACTGTCAAACAATTATTTTTTGCCTACCAACACCATGTCGCGTACGACGTTGCCAATTGTGGGACAGATTTTGTTTATTTGTTTTTCTTCGGAAAATTGTTTTAAATAAGCAGGAAAAATATTTTCTAGACAGAGTTAATGAATAAATATGATGTACTAATTCATTTAACGCGATTAAAGAAATAAGTTCGACATTTTTCTTATCCTAAACGGCTAATTTTCGGACATATGTTTTAAGGAACTTTTTTGCTCTAAATAATGCAAGGAATATCCTCTTAAAGTTACGAATACTATATAACACCCTATATAAAACAAATAATTATTAACAGTCAGTGTTTCAAATAATTTTATATAAAGTCAAGAAGCAAAAGCTAGCTGGTTATTTAGATTTTAACTGCAGCAGCAAAACCGATTTTGTACATTGTCCTTTATTGCTAAAATTTTTAACGAAATCCATGATGATAAGCAAAAATATATTTTTTTAATTCTTATTCCATTTATTCAATAAATTATTAATACTGCTTTAAATAATTCGATACCAAGTGCAACAATAGCTTGGCATTAAACTAAATACCACAAAAACCTTAAAACTTATTTGTTTTTTTTTTTAATTTTAGATGTGTTATTCTATATTTCTTATAAAACAGTTTTTATTCGGTAAACAGATGGATTATCATGTCACATCGCTTGAAGCGATAGGAGGTAATTCAGAATATTAGGATATTTTGCAAATTAAAAAACAATTCTGTTGGTCGATAACACCGCCTACCACCAACCACAAAAGTGAAGATTTGGTCAAGTTAAACAACAAGCTTAAGGCTTAAAACAGACGAAGCGGTTTTCGTCGAGTCGGCGACCGAGACGCCGACAAACGCAGCGACTTCTTTATGCTATTACGATAATGCAAAATGGACGATTCGGCCGTTAGTAAGGTAAGGTACCACTTGGGCCTCGTCAAAAACTGATTCCAACAACAGATTTCAAAATGGAAACGTTTATATTGACAAGCGGTATCTGTCGACGCCGACGTGGCGCGTTGCAATGCATCGCGCCGCTCGAGCTTCGATCTTGTTTGTTTCTTAACCGGCATTGCTACAGCAGTACACTGAATTTAGTGCATGGTAAGCTAGGAGGTAAAAAACAATAACATCTAAAACTAAAATATTCGATCCTAAAAAATTGATTTCTAAGATAACAAACAGAACCAGGGCCTGGATTCTTAACTTCTCGATATGTGACGACTCGGTCGGTATCGAGGTCTCGATATTCCTTTCGAAACCTATCGGCTTTATTTTGTCATCTGTTTTTACGTAAATAATTATTAGAATAAAGACTTATTTCATAGGGATAGTGCCTAGTTATGGAACTCGGGAGATATCGACTTGAAATTAGGTTTCAAATAAGTTAAGAATCACCATTCGGTAGCGACTCGATACGTTACGTCTCGAGACAGCGGTTAAGAATCCGCCTGCAGGGCCCGGATTCTTAACTTCTCGATATGTGACGACTCGGGCGGTATCGAGGTCTCGATATTCCTTTCGAAACCTATCGGCTTTATTTTGTCATCTGTTTTTACGTAAATAATTATTAGAATAAAGACTTATTTCATAGGGATAGTGCCTAGTTATGGAACTCGGGAGATATCGACTCGAAATCAAGTTTCAAATAGGTTAAGAATCACCATTCGGTAGCGACTCGATACGTTACGTCTCGAGACAGCGGTTAAGAATCCACTTGCAGCTTTCTGAAGTGATAGATATCGGTTATAGAAAGACATGCAATTTGTCAAAAAATAATCGGGAGCAATCGCAACGACTGAAGGTAATTAAACCAAAATATATTGGATATAGAAAAAGTATTTAAATTACTATTATTATTTTATTTTATTAAAAACTGGAAAAAACGTACTGAATTACGACGAAGTTGACATAAAGATGGTGATATTCGCCATAAGTGACTCTATTTCTATTAAGGTCATGAACGCCTTGTCTTTTTTATGAATTTTTTCTCTAAACTATGGCATCTCCAGATTTTCCATAAGTAACAACTGCTTTGTCACCGAATTCATCAGTTTTACATTAAAAGAAACCAAGAAAATAACTGAAATAGTGCTATGCCAATATAATGTGATAACACTTAAGCGCCATCGCTCGACGCTCATCGCTCGAGCGGTGCCAATATAAACGCCACCTTAAAATTCCATAAATTTTTTGTTAGTTCTTCCCAGGCCTGCCTCGGCAAGCGTGAAATAAGGACTTTGTTCGACCTCCAAATGGTACGGATGTTGCGTAGAAAGCTTTTTCCGGTGTTGCGGTGGGAGGTGCTGTACAGACGTTTTTACCTTCGGAGATCAAGTGAACATTCACGCTAAATAAAGGCATATTTCTTCTCAAGCTAAGCGCTATAAGCAAAGATTCCTATAGCATGATGTTTTTTATATTTTGGTAGCCCAACAAAATCGATGTGGAGAATCATCAATAAGAAACGGGGTATACAGAAAAATTTGGGAGATTCACACACAATTCACCCAAACACGTTTAATGACTTCTTCTCAAAAATTGCTACTAATCTGATCAAGGACATTCCAACTGTGAATCTCAGTCCAGTGGACATGATCAATTGTAAGGCTCCACCAGATCAATTTTCCTTTTCTGGGGTTACTTTTAATATGGTGCGAGACATTATAAATAGCCTTAAAAACAAAAAAGCTGTGATATATTTGGACTAAACACAAAACTCATTAAAAGCATAAAAATCTTATAATTTCACCTCCAACTAAATTAATAAACTTATGCTTTAAGGAGAATATTTTTCCCCCAATTTTAAAAAAGCTGTGGTATGTCCTATATTTAAGAAAGGAAATGCAGATGCACCTGAAAATTATAGACCCATTTCTTTGCTCCCAATTGTTTCAAAGATTGTGGAAAAAAGCATGGCCCTGCAGATACTTAAATTTATGGAAGTAAATAATTGCTTCAATAAACATCAATTCGGTTTTAGAAAACACAAAAATACAACGATGGGTATTTTAGATCTTCTGTCCCACATAATTGAGTCATTTCAAGAAATGAAATTCAGTTCTGTTCTTTTGTGTGATTTAAGCAAGGCATTCGACTGTGTGAGCCACGACATTCTTCTACGGAAACTTACTAAGTACAATTTTTGCAATGAAAGTGTCAAACTGATAGAATCATATCTAACTGACAGAGTCCAGGTCGTCAGGGTTGCTGGGGTGTCTTCGGCGGAAGGTGTTTTAAACATTGGTGTCCCACAGGGCTCTATATTGGGACCAATACTCTTCCTTATATATATAAACGATCTACCGGATATGGACAATAAAGCAAATTACACTCTTTTTGCTGACGACACCACAATATCCTGCTCGGCCGATACTGCTGCAGAGGCACTGAGGAGTTCCGTGGCTGCGCAGGAGAGAGCAGGGGAATGGTTTGCTGCAAACAAGCTTGTCCTAAATAACAGTAAGACTAAAAGGGTCTTTTTTTCTATGAGGGATCTAGGCGATTTAAATAGTGGGATTGACGAGGGTGAGGTTGGCTTTTTGGGTATTAACTTGGACCCGAGACTACTCTGGAGACCACAAATAAATACTCTGTGCAAAAAATTAAATAAACAAATCTTTCTTTTGCGAAATCTTTCAAACTGTGTCTCACGGGATACTTTGAAGTGTGCCTACTTTTCCCTCTTTCACTCTCATCTTTCTTACTCCATTCTGGCCTGGGGACATGCAGCGGACACAGGACGTGTTTTCGCTCTTCAGCGCAGGGCGCTAAGAATCCTGGCTGGTCTTGCCTATAGGGAGGACTGCCGCCAGGCATTCAAGGCACTCAAAATACTGACACTCCCTGCACAGTATATATATGAAAATCTTATATATCTGAAAAAAATATTGATTCATATGTAAGCCATGAGGAAATCCACAATTACGAGACCAGGCACAAGAATAATATCCTTCCCGCCTACTGGAGGTTAAAGAGGTGTCAGACGGGTCCAGGCTACTGGGCAATAAAATGTTTTAATGTATTACCTGAGGATATTAAAAATATGTCTTTTGAGTCTTTTAAGAAAAAGTTAAAATTATATTAACAGAAAATATTTTTTATTCAATAGACGAGTACATAAGTTTTACATTTTAATGGTTAGATTTTAGCAGTGTTTGTACATGTATATTTTGTGTGTGTATTTACTGTAATAATTTTATTTTTGTAATATTTGGTTTTATATTATTGACGTGTGTAAACATTGTAAATGTGTATTGACATGAATAAACAATTATTATTATTATTATTATTAAAGCCTGCACGTATTTTCTTAACGGCCGGGGACAGTGGCGCACTTCGCTTGAAGAGTCAGTTTTGACAGTGACAGGTTGTACGTAATACCAGTAGCAGTTCTTGGTTTGACCGCTCTCAATGTATTGCATTGATTATTATTTTGCATGTTTTGGGAGTTCTGGGAGCTACGAGCTCAATTAGCCAGATTTCACACAGACACAGTCCTGGAAAGCATGGTCCGGAAAAGGAAAAGCTGTCGAAATGGACCAGAAAGGACTAGAGCTTAGAATTAAAAGAGAAAAAGTGAAACTCGTTTACGTGAACTACATCGACAACGTCAACGGTACTTCAAGTTAATAATTCCAGCCTAAAAGGCTAAACATAAAGTTCAAATAATAATTTCATATCAAAAGCTAATTTTTCTAAGTAAAGATATTAAGTAGATGACTTTTTAATGGTTCAATAAAGAGATAAAATGTATTTTTAATGTAAAATAAATATGCAAGGGTCGTATCAGAGGAGATTATGTATCAAATTATCATTCTTTTAATAACAAATTACTTTTAGAAAATTTTTTAGTAAGATTTATGCAAAAAGAAAAAACAGCAAAATTTAATCCAATTTTTACACAACCTGTTTAAAGAAAATTTTTCTCTTTCTTGTCATTTCCATCAATCAACCTGTAAAAACACACTTGAAAAGGGGCCGGAAACAATAAATAATCCCGTTTGGATATCGATACCGAAAACCTTGAGAAAGTTTGAAGACTTTTCGTATTATCTGGATTTTGCTTACAGGATTAAAAAAGAAAAAGATTTTGATACACGATAATATTTTAAAAAATTTTTGGACTAAAATCTAAAAGGTAATATGAAATATAATAATTTAAAGTACGGGAAAATATTAAAAATTATTAGGAATTATGGAGAATAATTGGGAATTATCGGGAAATATGGGAAAGTATGGAGAATTATTTGGAATTATCGGAAGGTATGGAGAAGTATGGGGAATTATTGGGGACTATGAGAAAGTATGGGAAATTATGAGGAATTATGGGAAATTAATGGAAAGTATCACAAATCTGTGTGTGTTGGATATTTTACAATATATACATTTTGGGAGTTTTAAAAATATACATTTTTGGGAATTTTAAAATTAGTATACATATTAATTAGGTTACTTAACATTGGGAATTTTGCTAAATAAAGATATACGTGAGGTGTCAAGGTTTTAAAAGTATAAATTAAATAATTTTCTAGGTTACTCTTATAATAATAAAATAAAAACATTAAACAAACTGGGTCGCGTAGAAATGCAAAACAAACACTGGAAAATTTAATATTTAAAGGGAGAGAAAAAGATTTTAAAAAATATTAGATAAGAAGTAGGTAGTAAAAGTGGAATCAAGTATATAAAGTTAAAGTTTTAGTTAAGCCCCGTACGGGCTACCCCTAGTGGGGGTATGCCCGTACTAAATTTAGTTACTCAAATAAGTTAAGTTGGTTTTAAAAAATGTAAAGTTATTATTGATGGTCCACCTGTCTCATTGTCCCAAGAAAATAGTTCCATATGGTACATTTGGTCCAAGTGACGTAAAGTGGCCCTATGTATATTTTAAAATAAACGTTACAATATTTATGTTTGTACAATTTTGTATCATTGCTTTTTATTTGTATATTTTATTATTTTCTGTTAAATAATAATTATTTAACGCCGGGCAAGCAAGTTATTAAATGTTTAAAGTTGCACTTTTATTAATTTTCACACTTGTTGATGTATA
>JACEGR010011383.1:0-15093 GCA_014170235.1 Listronotus bonariensis | reverse complement strand
CAAAAAAATAAACTTAAACATAAGAGAATAATTCTGTGGAAACACTGATTTTATTGATAATATTGCCAAATATACAAGGTGTCTCAAAAACGAAGTTTTCATTGTCATGTAAGTTTTTTTAATAAAACGCCCTGTATATTTTATTTGGTGTATAAATAGAATAAGGTTAGTATTTTTATGATTCCAGTTTAATACTTTATTAAAGTAGCTACATTTACCCTACTTTTGGATCACATCTAGATTTATATTTTTTTATCTATCTGTCAACTTTAAGTTTGTTGCAATTTGCAAGGATATTTAGCGACAACCTAGAATTTTAAAAGTTTTTTATAAATTAAAGTAAATATCACATTGTGCATGTAAAAATTACTTATTTAAAGTACAGTGCGTCCCATCTAACTTGTCCACATTTTAAATGTCTATAACTTTTTTGTTTCTTAACTTTCAAAAATGATCCAAAAACCAACTTGTACAGTGAATAATCAAGTTTTTTTCTGTTAAAAAGATTACACAAAACAATTTTACTAACAGAAGATATTGACATAACTTGCTTTTTTAATGGGACAACCTGTATATTATACAACCGTTAAAAAGGTCTTTTAAGGAGCATTACAAAATACCACATTTCATATATTTATCTTAAATAGTTTTTGAAATATGACCATTTATATCTAAAAAATAATAGATATTAGGTTTATCTACAATTTAACTTTAGTCGTATGGCTAGGTATAGTCGAAATTACATATAATATTTTTCAGATGGCTTTTAAGTGCGCATGTTCGTCCACCCATACATTTGTTTACTGCGCGAGGTCTTAAAAATCCGAAAAATGCTTCTTGCCGCTGCGGATCTAAATGTAGGTTATCTATGGTCGGATCTCACTGACTTGTGTGTTTCCATGTAATCGGGCTTTGAACACTAAACTATTTTTGTTACCATACAGCAATTTTAGGCGTTCAACCAATTATAACCGCGGTAATAATTGGTGACAACTTTGACATATAATACATTGTTTAAACGTCAACATAACCGATTGGTAAATACCGTTTTAGAATTGGTTCTTCGCCTAAAATTGATGTTTATTTCATGAGTTTGAATTTTTGGTATTACTACAAATATCAATATTTAAATAAATCCAATACATATTTAAAGCAAATTTCATGCGCTATAAAAACGATATTTTATTATTTTTCAATAAATTTACTTCTTCAACATTAACGTTGAAGTCACGGGTGGTCATAATCCCACATCCTTTGTAACCAAATAATTTTGTGTTACCTAAACACACACCTAATTGCAAATATGGACATTTAATGATGATATGCCCCCCTCGGAAAGTTGGTATGACCGCCACTGGTTGAACTTGAATCGAAAAGTAATTTTAACGTCGAATAACTTTTGAAGAAGTGAAAATAATAACATACTTTTTTTCAGCGCATCCAATTTTCCTAAAAAAATATGAATTGGATTTATTTAAATAGTAATGTTTTGTAGTAATAACAAAAAACCAAATTTAAGAAACAAAATTGAAGAAATAGATCAATTTTCAAAGCCCAATTACACGAAAACTGCTTATTTAACAATTTGCAGGGAATTTAATTTTCTTTAAAATAATGTGGCAAAACTTAGCAGATCAAGAATTTGCAAGTTTTGCATTAAAAACAACAAACTGTAAGTCGAAATCATATGTATTTTGTTCTGAATTCATTGGTCAAGATGATAGACCGAATATTAAGGGCTTAAACCTTTACGTTATTTTTTTTGTCACCTTAAATAATAATTTCAATATACCATCAAAAAAAAATGAGTCGACTTTTTCGGCCTATCAGTCTAATATCGATGCTCTTTATTTAAATCGCCTCTTTTATTCCGCTATCAACGTACTATAAAAGAAATTGCGTAAAGATAAAATTATTTGGTGATGGTTACTTCACATTTCATTAGCAGTAATTATATGAATATCAATTTTAAATCGTAAATTGTTTCTAGTGTTAATTTAATGCCTTCGGTAATTAGTTTAAACTGTTATGTCTTACACTTGTTTAAGGTTAAGCAGACATCACGTCGCAATAACACTTATTATAATATTATAGTCATGCATGAAATATTTTTGTGGCGACTTGCATAATTATAATCAGTTTAAAGCAATGTGTTGAAAACACCTATACAGGATACAGGGTGTCCCTTCAATTTTTCGAAAAGTAGGCTTTGTAAAATTTCAAAAATTTGGTAACATTATAGTCAATGGGGGACAAACAACTAAAAACCGTTAACAGCTCTACCACTTCCGGTTATAGCGAAAGTTAATGACAACTTTTAACTTTAAATTTTTTATCAAAAATGACGTTTGCAAGCCATTACATAACCATCAGTTTTTTCTAAACAAAAGACTTTAATATAAGTTGGGATTGGGTTCCTTGTAGAGAAAAACTGCTTTAGTACACTGTATTGATATTTTCACAATTAATAAATACAGAGTGGTCAAAAATCATCGTTAATAATTATATCGACAAAAGCCTTAAAAGTCAATTTTTTAAATTAAACCCCTATTTGTTGTTTACCTTATCCTATGAAGCATCAAAAATAGGAGTAAATTGGTATAAGGATGTCTATTTCAAAAATTTATAGTTTTCAAAATATCAACAATTTAATATTTATCTGTTCTAGCAACCATGGGTAAATACGGTGTAGTTGGCTATGACGACGCATTTCGTTGTCAAGGCCAACTAGAAGCCAAACTAAGCCGGAGGTTTAAATTAAAAAAATACTTTAAGGGTTTTTGTCGGTATAGTTTTTAACGATTATTTCTGAGTACTCAGTATTTATTAATTGTGAAAATATCAAGACAGTCTACTAAAATAGTTCTTTCTCTACGTCGCACTCAATCCCAACATGATTTAAAGGCTTTTGTTTAGAAAAAACTGATGGTTATGTAATGGCTTAAAAACGTTATTTTTAACATAAAATTTAAAGTCAAAAACGGTTGGACTTAAAACAGTGTACATAAATTATGTTTAGAATTTTACACAGAATCTAAAGAATAAATAATTTGTAGTGTGTTATAATTTGTTTTATTAAAAAAGGAAGACCTCCGGTATAAACGGAAGTGGTATGGCTGTCAAAATATTATAGATTGACGTTTCTGTTTCCGTTTGCCATTTGACCTTTTCAGTTAGAAGATGAAACAATAACTTTTCATTTGTCAATTTATGTTTACCATTACCATATACCATATCAGAAACCGAAAGGTCAAACGGCGATCGGTAATGGAAACGTCAATCTATAAATTCAGCTTTAGCTGGATTTATAGATTGACATTTCTGTTTTCGTTTGCCATTTGATATTTTTAGTTGGGAGATGAAACAATAACTTTGCATTTGTCAATTTATGTTTACCGTTACCATATACCATATCAGAAACCGAAAGGTCAAACGGCGATCAGTAATGGAACGTCAATCTATAAATTCAGCTTTAGCTGGATTTATAGATTGACATTTCTGCTTCCGTTTGCCATTTGATATTTTTAGTTGGGAGTTAAAACAATAACTTTGTATTTGTCAATTTATGTTTACCGTTACCATATACCTTATCAGAAACCGAAAGGTCAAACGGCGATCGGTAATGGAAACGTCAATCTATAAATTCAGCTTTAGCTGGATTTATAGATTGACATTTCTGTTTTCGTTTGCCATTTGATATTTTTAGTTGGGAGATGAAACAATAACTTTGCATTTGTCAATTTATGTTTACCGTTACCATATACCATATCAGAAACCGAAAGGTCAAACAGCGATCAGTAATGGGAACGTCAATCTATAAATTCAGCTTTAGCTGGATTTATAGATTGACATTTCTGCTTCCGTTTGCCATTTGATATTTTTAGTTGGGAGTTAAAACAATAACTTTGTATTTGTCAATTTATGTTTACCGTTACCATATACCTTATCAGAAACCGAAAGGTCAAACGGCGATCGGTAATGGAAACGTCAATCTATAAATTCAGCTTTAGCTGGATTTATAGATTGACATTTCTGTTTTCGTTTGCCATTTGATGTTTTTAGTTGGGAGATGAAACAATAACTTTGCATTTGTCAATTTATGTTTACCGTTGACATATACCATATCAGAAAGGACGCGTCAAACGGCGATCGGTAACGGAAACATTAATCTATTAATTTAATTTTAATTATATATTTTTAAACCAGCAAAATTTTTTCTTAAAAAATATTTTTTTATTTATTTTTCCTCTTGTTATCCCCACTTGTTGACAGTCTGTAGTCTATGACTTTATATTAAGTAGTCCGCAGTCTTTTATAAAATTTAAGTGTATCTGTTAAACTGATATTAAGAATGTCCTGAAGGGAGTCTCTAAGGTTTTTTGCTGTCTTTCTAATGCAAACTTTGGACACTCCACTAATGTGTTTAACAGTTAGCGGCACTATACACAGTTCACACAACACTAGTTAATTTAGTAACTTTTCCATTTGTCTTACTTACTTGGTGAATCCAGTAAAACTCAAATTAACTAAATAAAAATTTCAGTACGGTATCGATGATAAGGTTTATATTTTACCGCACAAAAACAATTTTTTGCCGTTTTAACTAGTGCTGTTATTTTAAGACATGGACAAAATTGGCAGAAATTTAGGACTAAAGTAAATCAAATAATGATGCAACCAAGATCGGCCAAAATGTATGCTGGAGTTATTTCATTGACTGCTCAAGAATTTATAGATAGGTAAAAAAATATTTTGTTAAACAAATGTGTAATCATTTTTGTAATTTTGCATATTTTTAGGATAGGTCAAATTAGAGATGAAAACTTAGAAACACCAAAAGATTTTTTAAATGAAATTCACAAATGGTCACTTGAATGTAAGTATTTGTATTTTACGCTTTTAATTTTTGATAGACGTGACTGACTAAATATAAATTATCATTTGGTTTTTTACACATAAATTGCATAAAAATTATAAATTAAAACTTTTTGTAATAATTATTAACAATCATATATATGTCCTTTATTTTGTAACAATTTTAATTAAAATATAAAAAAACTCAAAAATGATGAGGGTAGCTAAATATGGAATGGGTTTCCCAAATATGGAATACCTACCATAAAAATATACACCATTAAAACTTAACTAAAAAGAAGCTCTTGGGAAACTGTGGTATAAAATAGAAAGCAACAAAAAGTATTTGCAAAAATCATAGATCCAGCGTCAGACTATGGTCCAGCGCAATTCGCGCATTTTGTATGACGTCATACGACGTTGACGTTTTTCTACCCTTAAGAACATACCTATTAGAGGCAGTCTTGCCGCTTAGCTGTGCAAACAATTGCATGCTTAAAAAGCAATAAACTTTAGCTCTGCATAATCATAGGGGTCAGCAGGACCAAAAGCGATAGATTATACTCTTGTCATATTTCTTTCTCATGCGTTTTTTCACACTGCCATAAAGGCTGACTCTAGACGTATATTTTTAAGGCTTTGAATGGAATCCAAAAAACCTCTCTACCCCCTCGCCTCACCATAAAACAAACAAAGGTTTCTATGGAAAATATACTTTATTTTTTATTTTTCTTACATTAGTGGCACTATTTAAGATATTTTATATTAGTTTTATCAAAACGGATTACGAGGAATCCTTCATCTTTAATATCATGGATTGAAGTTCGTAAAAATTATACATTTGTTTACATAGTGAGCTTATAGGTGAATAAATATCACAAATAATCACGAAAATTTAGAGTCACAGTGTCACAAATAGCCGACACTAGTCACAAACACACAAAAAACTTACATAAATCGCGTTATTTTAACTTTTATCACGAATTCCCATAATAAAAATCTATTGTTTGGATTCCTTGTCTGCGTCGTGACATCAGAACTAAATGCGCGTATTATTATGTGTTCAGAGCCCACACAGTTTTGCCGCTTAGCTGTGCAAACAATCGCATGCTTCAAGAGCAATAAACTTTAGCTCTGCATAATCGTACTGGTCAGCGGGACCAAAAGCGATAGATTATACTCTTGTCATATTTCCTTTTATGCGCTTTTTTACACTGCCATAAGGGCTGACTCTAGACTCTAGAAGCATATTTTTAAGGCTTTGAATGGAATCCAAACAAACCCCTCTACGCCCCTCTCCCTCCATAAAATAAACATAAATAAGGTTTCTATGAAAATTATTCTTTATTTTTCATTTTGTTACATTTGAAGCATTATTTAAGATATTTTATATTAGTTTTATCAAAATTAATTACGAGGAACCTTTCAGCATTAATATCATCTATTCAAATTCGTAAAAATATACTTTTGTTCACACAGTTAGGTTAGGTGAATGAATATCACAAATAATCAAGAAAAAACACACAAACAACTCACAAAAATCGCGTTATTTTTACTTTCTGCACGAATACCCATAATAAAAATCTATTGTTTCGATTCCTTGCCTACGTCGTGACGTCAGAACTAAATGCGGCGTATTTAGGCATCGGGCTTGTCGGTATCAAACAGCAGCACCTTATCATCAGAATCTGACTTAAGTTTAATCTTACTTTTTTGCTTTTGTCATTTTGATTTCTTCTCGTTTCCTTTTAATTTTTCTTCTTTGCAAATTTATTTTTGCTTTTTTACAAGATTATTTTTGTCAGATGGAGATTTGATTACTCCTGCAACAGATTTTTCTTTTTATCTTTGGACAATCCACGAAGGCTAAAGCCAAAATACTAACGTACCGTGTGTGTCTTAAGCAAGGTAAGAGGGAGTTTGTTGACACAGGACTTTAATACTTGAAGATTTGGAGGGAAAGAAAGGACCTACGCGGGCAGCAGTTTCCACAATTTAGAAACTCTGGGGATAAAAGAACGAACAAAGTGGGAAGTTCGGGGCCTATTTAGTTGGACCGTATTGAGGTGCATACATGCAGCACTACGAGTTTCGTTATTGGGAACCATGAGTGAAGAAACTATACTGTACAATTCCTAAGAGCTTGAAGCCATGGAAGTACCTATAAAAAGTGATAATTCTCCCACAGGCCGACGATGAGCGAGAGAAGGAAGCCTCTCTGTAAGCGAAGGATCATTTAAGAGGCAAACACCCCCTTTTAACGTGATTTCATTCTTCTAATTCTTTTCTTCTTCCATTAGGAGCTTTTTAAAAAACCAAATTATGGAATAGTCTATTATATGATATGTCCATATATGTATTTTCCGACGACTTAAAACGTATTTTTATAGTTAAGACCATTAAAAGCTACAACAGAATATCTGAACTATTTCTTTAAAGTTATAAAAACAGTATATAGTGCACTTTTTGTACAAAAATATGTATTTTTAAAAACAATTAAAAAGTTATGAGAAAGCAATAAAACACAACGTTGCTACAGCGACGAAAGAGCTTGCTCTACTGGCATGTTACCACTTGTACTCGCAAATAGGCATAAAAAAGAAACAAATCCTTCTATTTACGTGTATGAGTTTCCGTTTAAAAGAAATGCCAATATTTCATACACAGTGTGTCCGCCTAAGTTCTCTACAAATACAAAACTTTTTATTAATTTTACGAAAAAAGTTTTTCTTTATAAAAAGTTCCGCATGGTCTAAAACCTAAAAACAATCATTAGATATTTATTTTTATCAGTAGTATACGAGGTATCTCAAAAAACATGAATTTTGTTCTGGTTAGTTTATTTTCGAAAATATCAAAAATTATTATTAAGAAAAAATGTTTAGAAATAAAAATAGCTTTTAAATATACAAACTCAATAATTTTCAAGAAAAAAGTTTTTGTTTTTTTAAATAATTATTTCGAAATGTAATATCTTAAAAAGCTTAAGAACTGTTAAAACAGTGAAAAGTCACAGAAACGCTTGTTATCGCATAAAAAGTTAGACATTTTTTTTTTTGTAAATGAACGAGCTTGCATATTTAAGAGCTATTTTTATTTCTAAAAATGTTTTCTTAATAATAATTTTCGATATTTTCAAAAATAAGGGTACTTGCTTGTTGCACAAAATTCACATTTTTTAGATACCTCGTATACTACTAAAAAACTAAATATCTAATGATTGCGTTTTACGTTTTAGACCATGCAGAACTTTTAATAAAGAATAAGTATTTTTCGTAAAATTAATAATAAAAAAATTCCCATATGTAGAGAACTTAGGCGGACACAGTGTATAGGGATATATTCCATATTTAGTCACTTTCCTCTACATATGTATTTTTTCCGAGTTCCAAAATAAAAGTGGCTGCCGGGCGCCATCTTGGGAGAAAAAATAAATAGAAAATGGGGGCTTGTGGCACCTCATTTTAAAGCTCCTGACGAGTACTTTATTCCCCTAAAATAAAAAGTCAATACCTGCATCTAATACAAAATGGTACTTTAAAAGGTATCTAAAAACCTAATTTGGATGGCTATATTGCCGAAACTAATAAAGTATAAAGTTGGATGTATTTGATGTCGAATTTTTTAAGATATTTTAAATGGTGATATTGGTGATAATATACAGGGTAGATCAAGAAGTATATATTTTTTAATAAAGCACCCTCTATATTATATTCCCGTAAAAAATATTTTTAAAAAAGCTTTAACCACATTAGGTACATTTACCTTTGGTATTTCCAATGGTCATCCAAATCAGGTATTTAGGTAATTTTGGAAGTACCGCCATTTTGTGGTAGGCATTGACTTTATATTTTAGGGTTATAAGGTACTCTTTAGGACCTTCAAAATAATGTTACACAATATCCCATTTTTTAAAATTCTTTCCTAAGATGGCGTCCAGCAGCCATCTTGAAATTTTTATTTCTCAATTTCACTATAAAATATAGTAGATATTTATGCATCAATACAACACAACAAGTTTTATTCTTTTATTCTGCCATACTGTATAAATCAAAGCCAAGTCAAGAAAATTTGAAAGAAGTAAAAATAATAATTTCCAAAATATTTGTTGTTTCCTTTGTCCAATAAAGTTATTTTAAATTGACACTTATAACGTTAGAAGTCTACAATAGAATTATGCATTACTATCGTCAACCTGTACTAAAAACTTAAATATTTTTATTTTGTTTTATTAGTCTAAGCTACAGACAAAAGCCATTTATATCTACATTTTTAAAAAACTACTTTTAGCTTTAGCAAGAATAGCCTTGGATATACGAATGGGCTGTTTAGATCAAAGTCCACCAGAAGATAGTCAGAAACTTATAGATGCCATAAATACCTTTTTATAAATGTCCCTATTTTGGAACTAAAAATCCCCTTTTGGAAAATTTTCAATACGCCTACTTTTAAGGAGTATATTAAAGCACTGGACTGTATAAGGGAGTAAGTCTTATGATATTAATACATAATTTAGTTCAAATATTTTAAGGACGTATATTTTTCAGGGCAAAATAATACCTTTTCTTTTGAACATACAGTACATTTCTTTAACGCCCCCTCCCTCTTTTATTTTTTAAATGGATCCTTTGAGAAATTTAAAACTTTGGGATATAAAATTGATCCATAAATACTTTATTTTAGAGTAAATTTGACACATAAAAATTTCAAGATGACTTCTGGGCGCCATCTTGAGAAAAAAATTAAATGGAAACGGGAGTCTTGTGGTACATCATTTTAAAGCTTCTAATGAGTACTTTATAACCCTAAAATACAGGCTGTTACGAATTCGAGGAACACCATTAGGATCTCGGATACGGTAAGAGATACAGGGTTGATTAAATTGGGACAAAGTTGCGCATTTTCATGTCTAACCAATTTCCGTTTTAAAAATTTGCAGCCATTCCGGAATTATCCGGCAAAAACCGAAATTTTTCGAAACAGTTTTTATTTTCTTCTCGGTTTATTTCTATTTCTATTTTTTTTTTTCTTGGTTTTGGTCCCTTCAGATCCAATCCACCACTCTCCCCTTCCGGACTATGCTTTCCAGGGCTTCGTCGGCGGAAAATCTGGATAATCGAGCTCGTAGCTCCCAGAAATTCTAAAAGAAAACAAAATAATTCAACAATCGATACAATGCATAAATTGTCGTCTGTCAAACCAAGATCTGCTACTGGTGTTACATATAACCTTCACTTTCACTACTGACAGTTCCCATGGTACGCCCATCTATTTCCCGCCATTTGAAAAATACCTCGTGTTCACCACCAAACAGGATACCATCAGCTTATAGAAATCTTCGCTCACAGCGCTTAGATCCAGAAGAAAGCTATTTGGGTAATTCTTAAAAGTACCGCCATTTTGTACTGGGTAAAGGTTGGACTTTATATTCTAGGGTCATAAAGTACTTGTTAAAGGCTTTAAAAGAATGTACCACGAGACCACCCTTTCTATTTAATTTTTTCCAAAATGGCACCCAGCAGCCACCTTGAAATTTTATCTGTCAGTTTTACTTTAAAATATAGTATTTATGCATCAATTTCATATCACAAAGTTTTAAATTTTAAATGGATTCGTTTAAAAAATAAAGAGGGGGCAATAAATAAATGCACTGTATATCCTAAAATGCACCCCTCGAAGCTACAGCCTTCCTAAGTTGGGCCTTCTCTCCCAACAAAAAAAAACAAATCAAACTGTCATCAATATTACATACAATGTGGCTGTTTAACAAAAAATGAAATATTATTGTAATTATATAAACATTAGTAAAACAAGCAGTCACAGCCCAGCATTTTTATATTTTTTGTTTGATTTTTAGTTATGGGTAACTGATTCTCTTTTGTTCAAAGGCGATTTTCTTAAAAACTTTGTTTTATGACAAAGATTCAAGATACCAAATATATGGATTTTTCTTGACTAACTTGCTAGTATAGCTTAATTTATTTTTACAACCTATGATACTGAGCTGTAGCTTGGAAGGGGTATATTTTCCAACACATATTTACAGGAAAAAAAATCTTGTTTTTGACCTCAAAAATACTCCCTTTGGGTGATTAAATGTCTTAGCTGTCGAGATAACCGTTAAGTAAAGTAAAAAAATGGAATTTTGTAGACAGCCATAGTGCATTGGTAGACATTTTCAAACGCACAACCTTTTTTTTCAAGTAGGTAGGGAGTAGGTAGGTAGGTAGGTAGTTTTAAAGAAAATCTCCTATTTTCGAAACAAAAATTATTTTTTAAAATTTTCATTAAATTCTGAGCAAATTTAATATTTTGGTTTTTTTGTCTGATAGTTTGCTCCTTACAAAATTAGTAGCACGGCTGTATTCCCTTTTAGCATCGGACCGAAATTTCGGTTTCGGCCAGTTTCGGCCCAAAAATCAAGTATTGGCGACAGTTTGTCGTGCGCTTGCCCAACTTTGTTTCTCGCGCCAACGCTAGCTTAGTTTAAAAAATTGTAAAAATGATTAAAATGAAATGGTTTTAAAAAACGAAGTTTCTTTTTTGCTGTTCAAAATTTTTGAAACCCCTTCATCAAAAGAAGTATATAATATTCGCCACAAATTAGAGTATTTTAAGGTATTTTATACTCGAACTGAAGCCATGGTCGAAATTACGGTTTCGGTTTCGGCCGGAAAACCAGTTTTGGTCGGACTCTAATTCCCTATCACAAGGTTATTGTTTTATAATGTAGAGACAGAATTTTTAAAATAGTTTCGCACATTAATTATTTTTCGAATTGGAGCTTTCCAAAAGTGTGCTGCTGCACAGAACAGAGAAGTATGGTTAAAAATATAATATTATTTTTAGAATTTGTCTAAAATATATTAACAAATCAATGGATAATTTAAATTTAGAAGAAAATGAAAATCAGCTGTCCGTTATGCAAAAAGTTTTGAAAAAGAGAACAAGATGTCAAATTGGCCAGTATTTTAGCTTTGGACCTATTTTTGGTTGGTGTAGATACAGTAAGTAATTTTTAGATATAGGGTAGATGTACCGTTTATGGCCACTTTAAGCAATTTCCTAACTTTTATAAAAATTTAAAGTAACCTAAATGGAGTATGGCCTAACAAAATATGAATTAATTCCCTTATTAGTGTATCAATAATTGAATTATAAAACAATTAAACCTTTATACTTTACTTTAGTACAAAAAAAATATATTTAATCTTACCTCCTTTTTGCACCATTTGTGGCCATAGTAAATATTATGTGTTATTTAAGGAAATATTATTATTATTTACACAATTTATTATTAAAATATCAATTTGATCTTTATTTACCTTAACAAAATAAAATACGTAGGCATTCTACCCTATGAAAAAAAAAAAAAAAGAACTAATAAAAAATCTGTTCTAAATTAAGTAATTAATTTTTTAAACTAATACAAAGAGAGATAATATAAATCTGTTGGCACATTCTCTGTTTTAATTTTCACAACAAACCCAGGGGTGGAAGTAAGTCACAGCTAACTAAACTCGTAATGTAATTCTAAAATCAACCACATATCACACTTTACATTTATGCGACGTTTTAAAGCTAAAAACCATCATTCACTATTTCACCATTACAAATAACATTTCCTTTCGCAGGTAATCTTTTTTTCTTTTCAGATTTGCCAGTTTTGTGCTCTTCGTATTTTTTTGTCTTGTTTTTTTTCATTATATAATCCCATATTTATCGCAATCAATTATAGTCTAGCCAACAAGTTCAAAAAGCAGTGGTGAAATGGAAATAAAGCCCATAAAAATATTATTATGTGCGATAGATCATTTGATTTGGAATGATGTAGAGAAAAAAATTAATGACTTATTAGAAGAAAAAAATTGCAATTGTTGTTAACAAAAAAATGTGTTTTTTTTTGTTAATAACTTTAAAAATAACTACATTTAAGGAATTAAAGAAAAAAAAGCATTAAAAAAATATAGATGATGAAGATAGACTTCCGGAAGTTAGGACTTCTTATTAAAAATATTCTCCTCTACTAGGATCGTTTTATAAAATTCCTTAAATGTCATTATTTTCAAATTTATTAACAAAAAGTAAACCCCTTTCTTTTTTCCTTATTTTGTTAATAACAATCGCAAATTTTTATATGCAATAAGCCTTTAAAAAACATTTTTCTAGGCGTCATTTCGTTTATTTAATTCTGTTCAACACGTTTTTGAACTTCTTGACTTAGACCAGGTTTGGGCAACCTTTGACATGTTGTGAGCAAGTGTGCAAATACGTTCGCAGGTCGCGTTTAAAGTACTACATTCTAAAGTAGTGTTGTAGTGTCCATAATTTTTGCGATAGTCACAAAGCAAACAAACAGATGGTACTAAAGCAATTTGCTAGGATTTTGCTCGTCGAACATATTACTTTGGTAGCTCAGATAGAACGGAACTAAAGTTCGAACCATCCACCGTATAGAGCTTATATTAAAATTTTATTACACTACTTACTCAAACTTACGGAATCAAGTGAGCGACAAGCCGAGTGGCGGCGAGCATCAAAGAGTAAGGCACAACAAAAAATAATTTATTCTAAACTGTTCTACACTAGATAAAAATGGACAAAATAATCTTTTGTTGTGCCTCACTCTTTGATGATCGCCGCCACTCGGCTGCTCGCTGCTCACCTAATTCCGTGAGTTTGAGTTAGTAGTGTAATTTAATTTAATTTTTTATTAGATTTTTTGAAACGTCTGGTCGCGAGCCGGATCAAATCAAACAGCGGGCCGGATCCGGCCCGGGAGTCGGCGTTTGCCCATATATGACTTAGACTATTAGAAAAGCCAAATTGACAAAAAACCACTAAGGCAGACGGGGTAAATTAAATAAGTTTTTTGTAATACATATTTAAATCCTACTAGAGTTTTATTATATTGTGAACACCTAGTATAAAAAAGTATACATTTTGGGAATTTTAAAAAATATACATTTTTGAGAATTTAAAAATAAGTATACATTTTAATTAGTTTACTTAACATTGGGAAATTTGCTACATAAAAATATACGTGAGGTGTCAAGGTCTTAAAAGTATAAATTAAACAATTTTCTAGGTTACTTTTATAATAATAAAATAAAAACATTAAACAAACTGGGTAGCGTAGAAATGCAAAACAAACACTGGAAAATTTGATATTTAAAGAAGAGAGAAAGAAATTAAAAGGGATTTTTATCAGATAAGAAGTAGTTAGTGAAGTCAAGTATAAAGTTAAAGTTTTAGTTAAGCCCCGTACGGGCTACTCCTAGTGGGGGTATGCCCGTACCAAATTAAGTTAGTTCAAATAAGTTAAGTTGGTTTTAAAAAAATGCAAAGTTAGTTTTGATGGTCCACCGGTCTCATTGTCCCAAGAAGATAGTTCCATATGGTACATTTGCCCCAGTGACGTCAAGTGACCCTATGTATGTATTTCAAAATTATAACGTCACATATGGTGGAGGCGCCCCCGTTCCCAGTGACCTTTATGAAACGTCGGTTATGGTAAGCTGTGCCCGCCCCAGTTCCAGTGCCCTTTGTGAAGCGATAGGAAAAGTCGCTCATGGTACGCCCTTCCTACCCCTCAGTGTATTTGTGGAAGAAAATGCCATATATATGGTAAAGGCGTCCCGTTCCCCGAAGAAGAAATGTGTGTGAAATGACGAAGATGGGTAAAAAATATGTTGCGTAGCGTAGCTGCAAGGAGGTAGCAGCGTAGCTACAAGAAAAGGAAGATAAGGTATATCTTCAGTTTTGAAATATGGCTAAATGGTGTTAGCCAGAGTTGTTGAAGAAGAATATGAAAATATTTATTTGCGTCGAAGTTGTATGTTACGTCGTGAAGACGGAGTTCAGAAGCAGCATGAGGCTGCATTAGCACTGGAAGCCGCAGCTCTAGTATGGGGAAGAGCTCTGAAGTTATGGTCTTGAATGGTGGGGTACAAGACTATCTAGCGGCCCTGAGGAAGCTCAGGATATGGGGAAATTGGCATGAAGTTGCAGTAACCTGACGTGGAAGAAGAAAATGGGAGTGAAAGGAAGACAATGGTACGTGGAGAAGAAGTACGGGACAAATGGCCAATGGAACGCACCATCAAGGACATGGACAGGGAGGCAAGGTGGACCGGTACAGCTCGACAAAGGAAGGACAATCCAGGACAGTTTGTTATTTGTAATCGAGTGTTGTGTGATGTGTTTAGGTAAATCTTTGATATTTTTTTAATTAATTGT
>JACEGR010011382.1:0-15103 GCA_014170235.1 Listronotus bonariensis | reverse complement strand
TGAATAAAAAGAAGCAAATGCTTTTGCTTATAAGTATAATAAATAATAGTTTAAAAAAATAAAAAAACACGCTTTTATATGCAAACTAAAAATTAGAAAATAATTTTTCATTACACAGAGTTTGTATTACAGTAATAAAAGGTCAAACAATGAATCATAATTACTTATATACCTCAAAGTAGAATTATAATAAAATTTAGGATAATAACAGAATAATTCACTTCAGAGTAAAAAGCGTGGGGTGCATTTTACTATTTTTTCATAACTTTTCCCTCATAGATATTTACAAATGAAATAATTATAACATTTAATATATTAAGAACCCCACGCTTTTATTCTGAAGTAAATTATTCTGTTATTACCTTAAATTTTATTATAATTCTATTTTGAGGTATATAATTATGATTCATTGTTTGACCTTTTATTACTGTAATACAAACTCTTTGTAATAAAAATTATTTTCTTCGGTTGCATATAAAAGCGTGTTTTTTAGTTTTTTTAAACTATTATTTATTTTTCATTTTTTAGTTCAATATATCAATTAGTTTTCTGCGGACAAGTGATATTGAAATGTTTCACGAACTATTTAGTAATCTAATCATTTCATTTAAAGCTTCACTGTTGCATGGGGTTTCAGAACGCAACTAATCCGAACAAGTTTCGGTCAGCCTTATGCTGAGAGTACGTCCGAAACTGCACGCATGCGCAGATCGCGCACTAGCTCTTTCTCTGTTACTCTCCTACAGAAAATCTATAAAGGGATTTATTTATCCTGGTGATCCTAATCAGGATAACGGGATACTGTTTGCAGATTATTGCATTGTCATGGGTCCTTGATACGTGTGCAAAGTTTCAAAGAAATCGAATCGCTGGAAGTTGGTGAAAATTAAGCTTAAAGATTCCGTTACATACATACATACATACATACATACATACATACATACAACCCAAACTAATAATAATAATAAAAAAGCGTGTTAACATATAAAAGGATTTACTTCAAACTCCATGCAAAACTCCATTCTCATTTTTTACATTGGTTTGTTTCCAAGTCGAATTGAGTTGTCAAAAAAAAATTGGTATAAAATTTGCAAATGTCAAGTAAAAATTGCGGAACTATTGTGGTTAATTATTATTTAATAACAATGGTTTTTCTTGCCATGATTTACTATCTATTAATTGTAAAATATTATTCGAAGTCTCAGAAACGCAGGTTTACACGTAGTGTAAATGCAAAATGACAATTTTTAATTTTAATTGTGAAAGAAGATTTAAAAATTATAAGGCAAAAAGTTAAGATTTGTAACTTAACTAAAAATGCTCTCAAAATAATAAACTTTAAAATTTTTATAACTTATTTAGATATACCTAAGTACTTCTAAGTATTGTAATTTAATTATTATCATTATTTTTCCATGGTGCGCTTATGAGTCAAATGTGAATATTAATTTTTAAATTACCGGATAAGCTGAGGTGATTGCAAAAAAAAGCTTTTTAATAGTTTAAAAAAATGTTTTTATATGCAGGGTGTCCCAACTCTACTTATACACGAAATAACTTTGCCCCTGGACAAGATACAATAAATTTAAATTAAAAAGTTTATTTGGATGCACTCCTTCTATTGTCAAGTTGGTTTTTTAAATGGAACACCCTGTATATTTTACCAAATTTTAACTCTATTTATATCTACATCAAAAATGTACAACACACCGCCGTCACACGTCACCATACGTCAATTATTGCTGGTTTTTAAGATATCAGCAATATGCTGATATACTTATTAACAATTAAAAGTAAAGTGAAAAAAATTGGTACTATCTACACTGGTCGGCAAAAAAACAATTTTTTTGCTCCTTTGAATTACACACGATTTTTATAGATTTGGTACTTCTGAATAAAGATGTCTAATCAAAAAATATTTATCCCTTTCAGTTCTTGTGTTATATATTTTTTCAAAACACATTTTTATCTTTAATTTAAATCTTAAACTAAATTTAACTAAAGAATTAAAAGACATAGTTTGTCCCAATACCTACAAAAAAATATTTTTTCAAGTGTTTTTCGGTAAATCAACCAACAAAAATCTGCAAATATTGCTTCTAAACATTTCTTTTTTAACGCTACTTAATTAGACAGTCAGTTTTTACATAATTTGTTGGGTGTTTTTGTTTTTATTAAAAAAAATGTGATACCGTTCTAGAAAACCATTATATCATCTTTTTTACTTAATCCAACTTAATTTTAAAATTAGTGTTCTTTATGAGCTTTCGAATTTGCGAGTTTAAAATGATACATTTTTATATTTTTTGCACCAGTAACTCCAGGATATTTTGATTTATTTAAGTAGGGTAGGGCGGGGCTAGTTGTGCATAGAGGTAAGTTGGGCAATCAAAATATCTCAAAAACTATCGACAGCACGCGAAAGCATCAAATAGCGTAAAGAAGGGGTTGCGCGAGGGGAACTCATTCTGCGACCACTAGTGGTGATGCGGCGATCGAGAAAAGTATCCGTGCGCATTGTTTATTTTGTGATTAAAAAGTAAAATAAGTAATTGCAAGCCGGAAAATTTTAATTGTGATAGTTAAATGTATTCCGTTCTTAATCAGGTAAGTGTTAATCTTAAGTAAATTTATTGCAGTTTTATTATGTGTAAAGATTTTGGATATAATTCTAACCGGTTTTTTAATAAATTTATTTTTTCTTTAAAATTTCAGGTTGGGGTTAGTTGAGCTACAGTTGCCCAACTAACCCCACGGTTTTAAGTATATATTTTTTTATTTTTTAGGGCACCGACTTATAACAGTAAGACAACTAAAGTCTCCCCAAGATTTAAAAGAGGCTGCAACGAGCTGACCTATCTAACTTCTAAATTTTCTCTGGAAATAGTTCGACCATACCCAAAGGCTGGACCAAGAAAAGCTGCAATTTTAACAGATACAGAAGGCATTAAAAGAGAACCAAAATAAAACTGCTTAAATATTTAAAAAAATGAAGATGAATTGATAGATATTATTTCCAATAATTAAGCTAAGCTAGGTGCGTTGCTGTTTTATTAACGAGATTTGTTGTTTTGTCACTATAAGATTATAAATACTATATGAGCAAGCAGTATTGGTACATCGGCGAGTAATGTAATAAACAAACAAGCAGTATTAGTCACGCATGTTTACATGTCGGTATTTAGTTAGATTGTCTCTTTTCGTCACATTGCCTATGTGTTATGGTATTTAGCTCAACTGGTATAAAAAGCAAATTGTCAAAATGTATTTTTATTGTAAACGTATCTAACATTCAAGCCATGATTTGACTATACTTTCTAAGTGCTCCACTAGCCCCATACCTTTGCTCAACTTACCTCACCTATGGGGTACGTTGGGCATACTTGACTATCTACATTAAAATAGATGTAGCTCCTAAATTCGACTTATTAGGAAGAAATTACTATGGACACTATTAATAAAGGAGAAATTTCTAATCCATCAGTATGCATTATAAGCCATTAAAACTTATTTTTGAGGAGCTATTACCTATCAAGTGAAAAATTGCTCAACTAGCCCCGCCCTACCCTACTTAAAACCTTCACTATTGTTATTAATGACCTTTATAACAAATTTTATAAGGCCTGGCTTTATAGGGAGTGAAGGTATAACATTTTCTTCATTTGGAACAATTATTATGATTACAATTGATGATCTACAATTCCAACTGTATATTTATATAGGTTTCTTTTATTTTTGATTTCAATTTTTAAAACAAATTTAATGGTAAAAGCAAACCATGGCTAAGTTGATTCGTTTTGGAGATACAGAGTGTTTTTCAAATTTTGTCAATTTGGCCAGGCACTTGTAACTCGCTTGATATTAGAAATAGAAGAAAAATGTAAATAAAACAGTTTTAGGGATTTTTACGTAAAATTCAGCAGCATCTCTAGATTTTTTCATTGACTTTTATTTTAAAGTTATAACAGAAAGTTGGGATTTTTTATGAAACACCCTGTATATTTTAATACCAATAGGAAGGTCTCCTTAAGAGCTATAAGAAAAACCACATTTAATTTATCTATTTTTAATAGTTTCGGAAATATGGTCATCATCAGGATTTTTTTAACGAAACACCCTGTATATACATTAAGATTTGGACGCTTATATTTCCGAAACTGTTAAAAAAATAATTTTAAATGAAGTAAATTTTTGAAGGTCTTTAAAATGTGTTTTTATTGGTGATAAAATAAACATGGTGATTTATTTAAAAAAAGACATTTTTTATCGAATTCCGGACAATGGCTATATTTCGGAAACTATTAAAAATTTAATATATTAAGTGTGGTATTTTTTACGGCTTTTAAGGATATCTTTCTATTGGTGATAACATATACAGGGTGTTCCATTTAAAAAACTCAACTTTGTGTTATAACTTTAAAATAAAAGTCAATGGAAAAAATGTAGGTACGCCACTGAACTCTACCTAAAAATCCCTAAAACTTTTCTTTTACATTTTTTCTCTATCTCTAATATCCAGCGAGTTACAAGTGCCTGGCCAAATTGACAACATTTGAAAAACACGCTGTATCTCCAAAACGAATCAAATTGACCATGATTTGCTTTTATTGAATTTGTTTCAAAAATTGAAATCGAGATGGCGCAATAAGATTTGTTTCATCATCTTTAGTTTTTGCTATAACCTGCAAGGTCAACGAAAAGGCTCCATCCTGTACATATAACGTATTAACAGCGTCCGGGCCCCTCCCAGGGTGTTGCCAGGCCCCTCCAGGCCCCCTTCAGATTCAATGACTAGTTACGTCTATAAAGTTAAGCCTTCAATTTGGAGAGTTCTAATTGTCAAACAAGACAGACAATAAGATATTGTTGTTTGAGCTAGTTATACATAAAGACAAATTGGGATAGTTATTCGATGGGAAAACCATCAATAATTCACGTTTATTGTTTTTGATGTAAAATTAATTACAGAGTCAAAATTTGCCAAAATATAAAAGGTGTCCCATTAAAAAAAAACCTACTTGACAATAAAAAATAATTTTGGAACACCTTGTATGTTAACTTTTCGCCACAAAAGATCTACAGCAGATCTTCTTTCCTTCGTATCACACTGTTGGAATAAGTCTCTTGAGTTTCTAGGTGAGTCCCAGATCGTTGCTCTTGATATATCCAAAGCTTTTGACCAGGTCTGGCATGCCGCACTTCTTAATAAACTTCCCTCCTATGGTCTTTCAACTAAACTCTGTACTTGGCTCTCTAGTTATCTATCTTATCGACGTATATCAGTTATTGTGGACGGCCATTCTTCAAGCTTTCACCAAATAAATGCAGGAGTCCCTCAGGGCTCAGTTCTGGCACCAACATTGTTTCTTCTTCACATCAACGACCTTCTCTCGTCCACAACTAATTCCATTCATAGTTTCGCCGACGATAGTACCCTTCACTCCAGTTTTCAGGTTCCTAAACCCATCACTAAACCTGACTTGGAAAATGAACGCAGAGCGATGCAGATATCTCTTTCTCAGGATCTTAATTTAATATTGGATTGGGGCGCCAAAAATCTCGTCCATTTTAATGCATCCAAAACACAGTCATGTTCCTTGTCGCGAAAAGAGTCATCAAATACTTATCCTCTACTTATGAGCGGCCAAGTTCTACAGAGCAAAGACACCTTCAATCTCGTGGGCGTCACATTTGAAAGTAACCTTAACTGGCATAAACACATTGTATCTATAGCCACGGCAGCTTCAAAAAAGCTTGGATTTCTCTTTCGAGCTAAAAAGTATTTTTCCGCTTCTAATTTATACACTTTATATGTTTCCCAAATCCGACCTCCCTTGGAATATTGTTCTCATATCTGGGGCATGGCGTCCCCAACAACCCTGAGCATTCTTGATTCTATTCAAAGAAGAGCTATTCGTCTCATTAATGATCCTTCACTTACAGAAAGGCTTCCCTCTCTTGCCCATCGTCGGGCTGTGGGCGATTTATCGCTTTTTATAGGTACTTCCATGGCTTCTGCTCTGAAGAATTGACCAGTATAGTTCCTCCGCTCACGGTTCCCAACAGAGAAACTCGTGGTTCCGCTCGTATGCATCCCTATACGGTCCAACTGGACAGGCCCCGAACTTCTCACTTTGTTCGTTCTTTTATCCCTAGAGTTTCTAGATTGTGGAACCTGCTGCCCGCGGAGGTCTTTCCTTCCCCCAAATCTTCAAGTATTTAAGTCCCGTGTCAACAAACTCCCTCTTACCTCGCTTAAGACACCCACGGTACGTTAGTATTTAGGCTTTTAGCCTTCGTGGTTTGTCCAAAGATAAAAAAAAAAAAAAAAAAAAAACTAGTACTGTTGTTTAAAAATGTATCCAAATAAATATTTTTTATTTTGTGTATCTTGTACGGGAGCGAAGTTTTTAACTTTCACAATGGGAAGTAAGTATTTAGATTGTTTTAGCGATTTTTTGCAACGAAATAATTTTATTTAATTAGGTATTAATGTTAAGAGGATGCCGTAGCACGTTAAATTGAGCTAAAACGCGATTCGCTGCCGTTTTTTATATATTTGTACATAGAAAAGTGTCTTTAAATGATCCAAAGATTATCGGAAAGTTAATTGAATCGTTTATTTCAGAAAGCCCATATCGACCAAAATTTTAGAAATTGACTTTTGGGTAAAATTGAATTGTATAGGGGTAAACACATCGTTTAGTGCGAAAATCCCCTTATCTATGCACATTAAAAACGTCTGTCGGGCGGCTTCAAAACTGTTTTTTATCACAAAAAATTGTTTTTGTTGAAACTTTGTAGTTTTTATTAGTTTACTCAAAATGTAATATTCTGGAGATAGGGGGTTTCTGAAATAAACGATTCAATTGATTTTTGGTAATGTTAATAATTAACACATAAAATTTCCCAAAATTAAAAAACCGTTAAAATAACCAACTTTCCGATAATCTTTGGATCATTTTAAGAAACTTTTCTATATACAACTTTCTTCCCAAACAAATATTTAAAAACGGCAGCGAATCGCGTTTTAGCTCATATTAACGTGCTACGGCATCCTCTTAATAGAGGATATGTTCTGTAGTTTGGCGGATTCATTTAATAGATGGTATTTATTTGGGTACACGCCAAAATAAAATTAAAAGTACTAAAAAACCAAAAAATTTTAAACAAGTAAAAGATAATTAAAAATCGACGTTTCGGTGGCAAATCTGCCACCGTTGTCAAGACAAATGGAATAAAAATAATAAAAATAAAAACTTACTATTATTTAGGATTTAAAATTCAATATTTTCTGTTTTTCTGGGATATTCGGATAATCTGAAAACTTTGACATTAAATGTCAAAACATGTTTGTTTGGTTATAGTGTCATAGTGACATAGATAACTGGTTGCTGGTGTATTGATTGTTTATTTTACAAAAAAGGTGAATACTTAGTTAATTTTTAGTCTTCCTGAAGATAGTTCAGTATCAAGCAAAGGCAACCAAGTGTTATTTAAATTAACTGAAATTGATGCTACACAATTATCTTTATTTAATAATATATACGCACTTTCTTTGATTTTGCGTTTTTTTTTAGCAAAGGAAACTTGTTCTAAAAAACGCAAAATCAAAGAAAGTGCGTATATATTATTAAATAAAGATAATTGTGTAGCATCAATTTCAGTTAATTTAAATAACACTTGGTTGCCTTTGCTTGATACTGAAGTATCTTCAGGAAGACTAAAAATTAACTAAGTATTCACCTTTTTGTAAAATAAACAATCAATACACCAGCAACCAGTTATCTATGTCACTATGACACTATAACCAAACAAACATGTTTTGACATTTAATGTCAAAGTTTTCAGATTATCCGAATATCCCAGAAAAACAGAAAAATATTGAATTTTAAAACCTAAATAATAGTAAGTTTTTATTTTTATTATTTTTATTCCTTTAGTCTTGACAACGGTGGCAGATTTGCCACCGAAACGTCGATTTTTAATTATCTTTTTACTTGTTTAAAATTTTTTGGTTTTTTAGTACTTTTAATTTTATTTTGGCGTGTACCCAAATAAATACCATCTATCCTCTTAATAGTTGCAAAAATCTAAAAGCATTTAATATTTTTAAAACCGTTAAAGGTATACGACATTGTATACGAAATGCGTCTAGAATGTTCTGAAGAATCCAAAAATTAAATAATATACAGGGTATTATGTTTATATAAGAAAGTTCTTATTGGCCACCGTTACATGACTTAGCCTGCATATACAGGGTGTCCCGTAATTAATTGGACATAGGTTAATGTAGGGTACCTGACATGAAAATAAAGCGTTTGAGCTCAATATCGCTTAGCAAAATGTTATTGGTTTTCGTTCTACAGGGTGTTAAAACTAATTTTTACCAAAGATTTAGTGAAATATCTCGGAATCTACTGGACTGATTGAAATTAAATTTGGTGTACTTTTACTATTTGGGATGACGAACACGAATATGATATCTATTTTGCCATTACCACTAATGGCGCCACATACAATAAAAATGATTGATTAAAATGGTCATAACTCTTTTGACCTCTCTGTATGCACATTTGCGAGTGAAAATAATAAAACATCATTTAATTTTAGTCAAACAAGGTATACTTCTTTAATCCTCAAAAAGTAGACCGTTTTCGAAATAAACGACATTTTTATTAGGTTGCGCACGAACACTCTAGAATTTAATTAACAACGATAAAGTTGAAAAAGGCTATTGATTATTAATTATAATAAATGTTCAAAATGTTCACCATCCACTAGAACACATTGTCCAATTCTTTAATATAAATATGTGGCGCCATCTAGTGGTAATGGCAAAATAGATATCATATTCGTATTCTTCATCCATAATAGTAGGAGTACACCAAATTTTACTTTAATCTGTCCAGTGGATTCCGAGACATTTCACTAAATGTTTGGCAAAAAATTAGTTTTAACACCCTGTAGAACGAAAACCAATAACATTTTGCTAAGCGATATTGAGCTCAAACGCTTTATTTTTATGTCATGTATCCTACATTAACCTATGTCCAATGAATTACGGGACACCGTATACTTTTTTTTGTTAAAAACAACTAAAAATTTTAATTGAAGTTTCTGACAGTTTTTTTCGAAAATGCCCCCATTTATTTATTCCATTTGAGCGATACACACTGTATATTAAATACCATACGATCAGACAAAAAAATCTCATGTTACTTAAGACCTGCTGTATTTTAAAATACAGGAAAATATATTAGAAATACCTTTAGATAGAAAAGAGGTAACATAACAGAATGGCGACATACTTCTACTAGATAACTCTATTGTTCTTTAATTATCCGAAGCTTCTCGGGTCCGCAGGATACAACATTGTTTAGCAGAAATACTTGGTGCACCATTAATAACCGTACTTAAATAAAATGGACGCGAATTAACGATAATCCTCCTATTACATTGTTATTTTACTTCTTGTTTTTCTGTCTAGTTGGAAGCTACCAAAGACTACAGAAGGTAGATCGGATATTTTGAACTTTTTCTATCTCTAATTGGGCAGAAATTTCGCTAAAAACATTTTTAAATAATTTAGATTAAAAAAACGAAGATAGTAGGTAAAATGATCTCCCTAAAAAATAATTGTAGAAATGTACAGAACTTTTAAATAATAAAAACATACATTATTTTAATCCTTTTTTTTTTAATGCATTTAAATAAACTCTGAGCATAAGTCACACACAAAAGTTTCTTCTTCTGTGCTTACTCTGATTATGAGCCCACTTTCAACAGCTTTTGCATTGGATCTAGACTGTTTTTTACCTGCCGATTGATAATATTTCTTACTGCAAAATAGACACTTAGTATTTTTCTTTATCTTTGTTTTGGTATACGGTATTGTTTTACCCCCTTTTAAGGGGATCATTTTATCCCATCGGGCATGAAATTATTTAATACTGATTATTTTTTTAAGCATAGCTCTTATTAACCAAATATAAATATATACAGCCATCTAAACGTATTAAAAAGTATGAAAGTAAACTTTCAATAAACACTACATAGCCTGAAACAACTCATAAATGTTTTAGCTTACTTGTTCAGAACTAAAATAACTTCTGGTAAGTTCCCCATTAAAAGGTGACCAGCGGGGGATCGTTACCATGTATTGGTGTTTAGATGGTATTACAGGTATGGCCAAAATTTAAGGGATCATTTTAACACGAACGGAACATTTTACCCCACTCTCCCCTAAAATTCCAATTTTAACAAAACTGTTTAACGTTTGTATACAGGGTGATTCTTCACAAATACGCATTTATAAACTTGAAAAATTATTATTAGGGGCTACCAATGACTAATTATATAAAAAATGTTGGTTAGTTCTGGTTAGGTTTAGGTAAGAAGATAACCAATTATTTCAAAATAAAATAAAAGAACGGAAATTCTTATATACAAATAACTACTAATAATACAAAACAATTTAGTAAACTATTTTTTATATTAGAAATAATTTGGGGTACTGAATCTTTTTAAGTAATTATAATTTTTTAAAAGTGTAACTCTATGTTGTTTTTTAATTATCTGAAGCTTTCCGGGTCCGCAGGATATAACATTGTTTAGCAGAAATAGTTGGTGTACCATTAATAATCGTACTTAAAATGAACGCGAATTAACGATGATCCTCCTATTACATTGTTATTTTACTTCTTGTTTTTCTGTCCAGTTGGAAGCTACCAAAGACTACAGAAGGTATATCGGATATTTTAAACTTTTTCTTTCTCTAATTGGGCAGAAATTCCCCTAAAAACATTTTTAAATAATTTAGATTAAAAAAACGAAGGTAGTAGAGGTAATAGGCAAAATGACCCCGCTAAAAAAAATAATTGTAGAAATGTACTGAACTTTTAAATAATAAAAAACCTTTGAAAAAAACATAATTTTAATCTTATTCTTAAATGGATTTTAAAAAATCCGATCATAGGTCACACACAAAGGTTTCTTCTTCTGTGCTTACTCTGATCATGGGCCCACTTTCATCAGCTTGGCATTTAATCTAGACTGTTTTTTACCTGCCGATTTTTCTTTATCTTTGTTAGGAGAAATTTTAAAAAATCTTTTATATTTAAAACAAGTTTTTTTTTTAATATTTAACACACCGTAGTTCAAAAACTAAGACGTTTAGGACATATGTTTATATGAAGTTTTTTTCTTATTTTTTGTTGTAGTCATTTGGTTAAGTTTGTCGGTTGAGTTACTAAACTCCCTGTATGTATGTAGGTAATCTGATTAAAATTAATGAATACTTTGATGTCTATTGGTGCCTAAACGGTGAGGTTTATCGACTTTAATAAAAAGTACCTTATTTTTTAAGTTTTTCATTGTCTATAAAATGGCGCACCCAGCTTTACGATATCTGTCAAAATAAATAGATTATAATGTAAATAAATTTTAAGTTTTAGGTAAAGTGTCCTCTGGCGGTATTTAAAAAAGTACTTTTGTCTTCAAATTTTAGAGTCTGCAAAGCTCGATTTGTGCCAAATATCAACTGGATTGGTTAAAAAATAAATGCAATATGGCGAAAAAAACAAAATAAAAATTGAACTTTAACGGGTTGTAACTCGAAAACGAATGACATTTTGAAAAAATTATATATGAAGCTCTAGCCTTATTTTGTCAAGTAGAATCACCCCCTTTAGTTTCGTGATCGATTTTTGAATCACTCTGTATACAGCCATCTAAACGTATCAAAAAGTATGAAAGTAAACTTTCAATAAATACTACATAGCCTGAAACAACTCATAAACGTTTTAGCTTACTTGTTCAGAACTAAAATAACTTCTGAAAAGTTTCTTATTAAAAGGTGACCAGCGGGGGATCGTTACCATGTATTGGTGTTACAGGTATGGCCAAAATTTAAGAGATAATTTTAACACGAACGGAACATTTTACCCCACTCTCCCCTAAAATTTCAATTTTTAACAAAATTGTTTAACGTTTGTATACAGGGTGATTCTTCACCAGTACGCATTTAAAAACTTAAAAAATTATTAATATAGAAAATGTTGGTAAACATTTTTAGGTAAGAAGATAACCAATTATTTCAAAATAAAATAAAAGAACGGAAATTCTTAGGACAAATAACTACTAATAATACAAAACAATTTAGTAAACTATTTTTATATTAAAAATAATTTGGGGTACTTAATCTTTTAAAGTAACTATAATTTTTTAAAAGTGTAACTCTATGTTGTTTTTTAACTATCTGAAGCTTTCCGGGTCCGCAGGATATAACATTGTTTAGCAGAAATAGTTGGTGCACCATTAATAACCGTACTTAAATAAAATGGACGCGAATTAACGATAATCCTCCTATTACATTGTTATTTTACTTCTTGTTTTTATATCTAGTTGGAAGCTACCAAAGACTACAGAAGATATATATGGAATATTTTAAACTTTTTCTACTTTTAATTGGACAGAAATTCTGCTAAAATTTTTTTAAATAATTTAGCTTTAAAAAAATTAATAATAATTTAAGTTTAATAAATGTACCTAACTTTTGTCTACCATTGCTAATATACTACTTTTTCCTCCTTTATTATTTTACCTCCAATATTTATCCATGATAAAAAAACATTTTATTTTAGATCAAATAGTAAAAAACCCTGTATGATACATAGTTTTCTACTATGTTGTTTTAAAACATATGATTTTCTAAAAATTATGGATACCTACATACTAATCAGAGTTGGGTCGTATTCGAATAGTCAGTATTCTGAATAGTATTCAGAATACAATTTGCCGGTATTCGAATAGTATTCGAATACATTTGTGTTTGGTATTCGGCAGAATACTTTTTGGTTAGTATTCGGGATTCTGTATTCGAATACGGAAGAAGTATTCGACGAATACTTTTTTAAGTATTCGAATACCGGCGTTCCGAGTATTCGAATACTGAAATGTGTAGCAAAAAGGAAGAAAAATAGGAAAAATACTCTTTAAATTTTTTAATCATAGGTTTTGATCATAGTATTCGAATTTTTCGTTTCCGCAGTATTCGAATAACGATTTCGGGTGTTCATAAACACCGAGTATTCGAATACTTTTTTCTTCCGAGTATTCAAATTTTCGGTATTCGAACACTTTCTTTTTTCGGTATTCGTATTCGAATACCGATTTTCAGTATTCGATCCAACTCTGATACTAATTTTGTACACTGTTTTCAGCTCGGTTTTCAATATAAACACAGTGGCGCTGATTAAAAATATTCAATGTTTAGTTATTAATAAGTGAACAAACTTGCAGAACCGAGAGGGGTGCTGGGCGGGGCAAAATATAAAAAAAAATAAAACCTAGATTCTGCTGTAATATGTAACCAAATTATAAACTTAGGGCTAACTTTATTCTTGAGCTATAAAGTCTATATCATGGCCGACTATACGAAATTCAATTTTAAAATACTTAAACATCAAGTTAGGGTCTAAAAACCAGTCCAAAAATAAAAAATTACTTTTAAGTAATATATATATATATATATTTAAAAAGCTTTCATCCTATATATTTTATTGAATAAAAAATATACAGTGTGTTCCTCGGTGTGTTCTATAACAAAAATCATGTTTGCTTCATATCTCGAAAAATACATTTTTTTTTAAATCTGAGTTCTACGTGAAAACTAAAATACTGTATGTCAAAAATTAAAAGAGCCATGTTAATGTGCTAATCTTGTAGTGTCATCTTTCATTTCATCTAAAAGTAGGAACGGTTCGCGAAAACCGCAAGTCTCTATCTCTAACAATAACAAGGTACCTTGCAAATGCAACGAACTCCGGACACCCTGTACACATGCAAAAGCAAACCAAAAGACTAAATATCTTAAAAGCTATATTTCTTCACTATTACTATGTTTATATAAAACTTAAGTTATACACTAAAGCAATGACCTCATTTATGTAGCGTAAGAAATAAATTATGTTGTATAGTACAGTGTGGCACTTTTATGGTTATTTGATTTTAAGGTTTGCTTATATCTTGTTGGTTTTAATGTTTTTCCTAAAAATGTGTTGTTCTACACTTACTTGCTGTTGTAAAGTAACAAGGTTATTCGGATATACGTTAAATTGAAAACAAACAAAAAAGAAAAAAGAAAAATGATTACCAAAGTAAACTGCAAGTCAGGTTTTCTATTATAAAGAACTATTATATACTATTTTCTCCGCTAAAGAAAATTACTTAGCTCAAAAGTTGAAACCTCGATTAGAATATTGTAGTAATTTCTAAAAATTCGTTTAAATTTTGGAATCAGAATTACAGAAAACTGTACAAGGTTTTTCCATGTTATGTTACATAAAGGGTGGAGAATCCATCAGCTCGTAAAGGAAACAAATGGGCTCTCCATGTACTTCGACCAGACCGAAAGGTATGTTGATCTTTTGTACCCCTTATCTGCCAAGTTATTTTAACAGGATAGGCACATAAATGCTGCTTTAGGTAAGCTTTGACACTACTGCCTGTGCTATGCAGGCATTAGCTCTAACCAGTGAGCAGTAACACAGCAATTTTATCTAGGCCTTTTATCCAATGCATCAAGCTATTTATAAGGTTCTCTCTCTCTCTCTATTTTTTTCTTAGTTTTGGACCCTTCAAGAACAATCCACGCACTCTCCCCCTTCCGGACTATGCTTTCAGGGCTTCGTCGGCGGAAAATCTGGATAATCGAGCTCGTAGCTCCCAGAAATTCTAAAAAAACCAAAATATTTCTACAATCGATGCAATGCATAAATTGTCGGCTGTCAAACCAAGACCCGGTACTGGTGTTACGTATAACCTTCACTTTCACTACTGACAGTTCCCATGGCACGCCCATCTATTTCCCTCCATTTGAAAAATACCTCGTGTTCACCACCAAACAGGATACCATCAGCTTATAGGAATCTTCGCTCACAGCGCTTAGATCCAGAAGAAAGATGCCGTCAATTTAGCGTGAACTTTCCTTGATCCCCGAAGGCAAAAAACGTTCGTACGGCACCTCTAACCGCCACTCCGGGAAGAATTTTGTAGTCCTCTACGCACAAGTCCGCACTGTCCGGAGGTCAAACAAAGAGTC
>JACEGR010011381.1:0-15108 GCA_014170235.1 Listronotus bonariensis | reverse complement strand
TTGTATATAAAATATTTTAATACCAACTAATTTTTATTTATGTTGCAAACTTATGTAACCACCAAAATAAATCTTCATAATCACCAATCTGATATATTACGTTAACATTACAAAAGTCTTTATTTTTTAATTTCTGAAAATTGATACTAGTATATCATTTTAAACCAGATTAATGCTTTGTACTAAAAGAAATTTGTTTCATACCATTGAATTTAAACATGTTTCTAATATTTTTCTTACAATTCGCCCCTGTAACCTGTATCAAAGCCCATGTTTTCAATTTTGTATATGCTATGTCCCTAAGATACCGGTTCATTTTTAACCTATGTATATGCAAAATATTGCTAACGATAAAGAATGAATATTGGAAGAAAAAATTTTTAAACAAATATTTTTTCTTAGAAAGATAATTTATTATATTAATTTCACACCCTGTATAGTCCTAAGTTACTGAACATCGGAAAATGTCAATGGAACTATGGAAAAAGCCAATAGTATAAGGTTATCTAGCTGCTGAAATATTATTGGTACTATGGCAACATTTTAAAAGTTATAACTGAAATACGTTTTTTACCAATTTAAAACTTTAATATATACCTTACAAAGGACGATAAAACTTTTTTTATAGGAAAGAGTACTAACATTATTTTGACTGACTCTATCACCTCCGTCATTTTGATTTCTCCTTTCGTAACACCTTGTATAAAAACAAGTTATGATGTTTCATATGTTAATGAGTACTCATGTAATAATTAAAAAAAACTAAGCTTTTTATTACTCTGTAGGTATCTTAAAACTTAAGATATTTAGAACAAAGCTTTATTTCAACTTTTTTTATTATCTAAGGATTTACACCCTCATATATTAGCATCTAATTCTGCAACACCTTGTATATACAAAATGTAGCTTTATCTATTCCCTATATATTGTATATCATACATGGGTCAGAAGTATGCAATTGGTCACAAAATGGTCAACATTGGTCAGCATGATTAATTAATTGGCAAGCAAGATTAAAGGGGTTCTGTATGAAATAAAGATATTCCAGAACGAGAGAATTTTGTAAGCGGCCCAAAATCAAAGATTTTAGATTTAAATAAACAAATAATTATGAAAGGAAGTAACAACTAGAGAATTGGTCATGGGTATTTAATATTTGCTTAATCCATAAATATATTTGGCACCTTAATATAAATATTTAAAGGCCGTTTAATGCTGTATCAATTGATCACAAATTGCTCACAATCGGTCATTAGGTCACAATGATTGGTCAGAAGTAATAAAGAATTAAGAGAAGTTATTTCAAAGAAATAAGGGTTGTTTTACATTGTTTTTTGGACAAAATATATGGAGCACCTAAATATCAACATTTAGCTTTACAATTGGTCCGTCGTCAGTGACCTACTGACCAATTGTGACCAATTCGTGACCAAGTTTTGTAGCAGAGAATGACCTCTAAGTATTCATATTAGAGCGCTTCATATATTTAAAAACAGTGTTAAATAACCCCTTTATATTCTATTGAACTTTTGACCAATCACTGTGACCGACTGACCAATCGTGATCAATTTATATAGTGTTGAATGGACACTGAATGTTGATATTAAGGTGCTACCTATTTTTATGTAAGAAGTAATAATTCTATTTTATCGCCATCAGGGTTTGTTCTGGAAAGTTGGAATGGATGATTCCAACTTTTACACCTCCTGCAGCCTGGCTAAAGGTGGCTGTTTTTGGTTGAGGTCTTTGAGGTAGCGTGGTGTCCGCCTTTTCTTGTTCTCTAGGTTTTTAAGGTTTTACCCTCTGGTGTGCAATCTTCCGACCGGACCCGTTTAGATCATTTGACGGTTGATGAGATGGGAGTAGCAGCCCTTTTATAGGCTTCTTCTCTACCTAATCCGGTACGCATAAGGTATTTAAACCTTCTTTGGCAGCGCCGTCAAGCTTCGGTTTGCTCCGTTCCCTTAGTTTCACTTCTCACTTAAGAGGTTTCCTCAGCTCCTCATCAGTGCTTTTAGATCTTCTTTAGCTTTCTCTTTATCTGAGAGCGGCTGTGCGTCCTCTGTTTCTATCTGGGTGGAGATGTTGTTATCTTCCTTTCCAGATGGAGAGGGTTGCAATCCCTTTGACTGTTTCGTTTGGTTTGGGTCATGGATGTCCCCTGAACCAGACGGTGCTATGTGGGCGCCTAAGGCATCCACTTCTTGTGCTTTTGAGGAAGCACTCCTCTCGAGTTACTTTGTTTTGGTCCATGTAAGTCCCACGAGTAGCGGAGGAATTAACAGTCACCTGTAGCAGTGCCCCGCTTGCCACAGGAAGGCTTATTAAAACCGGGTGTCGCCTGGTTTCCGGAGTCCGCGATAGTAGAGACCAAGCTCCTCCTTGGCCATGCGGTCTTGTTATGCTGTTCCACCCTTATACCTTGAGTCAGTTTATTTTAATTCAATAAAATAAAAATCTTAACATGACGCCAAAAAGAAATAAAGCATAAAATACTTTATTATATGGCTAAACATTTTTTGTGTGTGTGTGTCCATCAGACACTTCATTTTTATTTAATTTTTTTCAGTTTTTCTAACAAGTTTATCAGTAAGTTTTTAGGTAAACTGTTTACCACATTTTGGTAAACTATTTACCTCATTTTCGAGACGCAACCATTGGCCCAGTTCTCGTCTGGTCAAAGAGTTTGTATTACAGTAATAAAAGGTCAAACAATGAATCATAATTCTATACCTCAAAATAGAATTATAATAAAGTTTAAGATAATAACAGAATAATTCACTTCAGAGTAAAAAGCGAGGGGTACATTTTACTATTTTTTCATAACTTTTCCCTCATATTATATATTTACAAATGAAATAATTATAACATTTAATATATTAAGCACCCCACGCTTTTATTCTGAAGTGAATTATTCTGTTATTATCTTAAATTTTATTATAATTCTATTTTGAGGTATATAATTATGATTCATTGTTTGACTTTACTGTACTAAAAACTCTTTGTAATGAAAAATTATTTTCTAATTTTTAGTTCGGTTGCATATAAAAGAGTGTTTTTTAGTTTTGTTAAACTATTATTTATTTTTCATTTTTTAGTTCGATATATTAATTAGTTTTCTGCGGACATGTGATATTGAAATGTTTCACGAAGTATTTCTTAATCTAATCATTTTATTTAAAGCTTCACTGTTGCATGGGATTTTTCCCGTTAACTTAGAGCAGTCAAGTTCTTCAATCCTCATACCGTCTAATGATCTTACACGACTAAGTGCAACATAAGCTTGTCGAGCCGCAAACAGTCGCGAGCCCAGATAAATGACGGCATGATCGACTGTACAACCTTGCGAACAACCGTCGAAGCCAAACTCAAGAAAATCTATAGAGGAATTTATTTATGGCGATCATAATCAGGATAACGGGATACTGTTTGCAGATTATTGCATTGTCATGGGTCCTTGATACGTGTGCAAAGTTTCAAAGAAATCGAATCGCTGGAAGTTGGTGAAAATTAAGCTTAAAGATTCCGTTACATACATACATACATACATACATACATACATACATACATACATACATACATACATACATACATACATACATACAACCCAAGTTAATAAAAGCGTGTTATAAAAAACAATAGGTTGTATATTTAGTTCTGCAAATACAACACTGATTAATGTACGTTACTTTGATATCAATGGATAATATTCTGGTTTTAGTAATTTATCTAACAAATAATTATTACATGGGATAATTAACGGGTCTGTAATAGGAGCACTAACTAAAGGGGTGTTTACGATTACATTTAATTATTTAAATCCAAGCCAATAAGCATTTGTATGGAAACTACATTATGGTAAATATGTTGTAAATTAATTTTATCCATTTATTACAAAAACAAATTTAAGAATTCAGATGTTTAACATCAAAGCGGTAATATACCATTATATTATTGCGATTTTCACTACAATAGGTATAGCACCATTATACAGGGCGACTTTTTTTAGTTGTTTAGTCCATGAATTTCAGTAACCGCTGCACCTACGGAGTTGGATAAATGGGAAAAGAATTGTAATTTTAAGATCTTAGTATAAATAACTTTTTGTTTAGTCTAAAAAATCATGGCTTACTAGGTATTTTAAAAAGTGTTTTTTTTCAATTTGTAGGTCAGCTACTATTTGAAATAAAAATCGTAAATAAAACTTTGGTAATGATCTTTCTAACAGAAAGGTAATATACGATATTTAATGCAGTAGTCCGTTTTTAAGCTACAACATAAACATGTTTTTTATGGCTATGACATTTTCAAAGGGGCCTTTTATAAGCTTTAATATGATGTATATAATAACTCAGCTACTATTTGGAATAACAAAATCGTAAATAAAAACTTTGGTAATGATATTCCTAACAGAAAGGTAAAATACGATATTTAATGCAGTAGTCCGTTTTTGAGCTACAACATAAACATGTTTTTTTAATGGAAACCATACTTGGCTATGACATTTTTTTTAAAGAGGCCTTTTTATAAGCTTTATTATGATGTATATATTAGGTCAGCTACTATTCGGAATAAAAAAAAATCGTAAATAAAAACTTAGGTAATGATCTTCCTAACAGAAAGGTGAAATACGATATATAATGCAGTAGTCCGTTTTTGAGCTACAACATAAACATGTTTTTTTAATGGAAACCATACTTGGCTATGACATTTTTTTTAAAGAGGCCTTTTTATAAGCTTTAATATGATGTATATATTAGGTCAGCTACTATTCGGAATAAAAAAATCGTATATAAAAACTTTGGTAATGATCTTCCTAACAGAAAGGTAAAATACGATATTTAATGCAGTAGTCCGTTTTTAAGCTACAACATAAACATGTTTTTTTTTAATGCAAAGCATAGTTGGCTATGACATTTTCAAAGAGGCCTTTTTATAAGCTTTAATATGATGTATATAATATCTCAGCTACTATTTGGAATAAAAGAATCGTAAATAAAACATTGGTAATGACCTTTCTAACAGAAAGGTAAAATACGATATTTAATGCAGTAGTCCGTTTTTAAGCTACAACATAAACATGTTTTTTTTTTTTTTTTTTTAATGGAAAGCATAGTTGGCTATGACATTTTCAAAGAGGCCTTTTTATAAGCTTTAATATGATGTATATAATAACTCAGCTACTATTCGGAATAAAAAAATCGTAAATAAAAACTTTGGTAATGATCTTCTTAACAGAAAGATAAAATACGATATATAATGCAGTAGTCCATTTTTAAGCTCCAACATAAACATGTTTTTTTTTAATGGAAACCATAGTTGGCTATGACATTTTCAAAGAGGCCTTTTAAAAGCTTTAATATGATGTATATTAAAATATACTTTAAATAAGAAATAATGCAATAAAGAACAATTATTTTTTTCCACAACCGTTAAAAAAATGCTGTTTCTTTTTTTTTTAATCGTTAACATTAAGTTAAAATACTTTATTCCAGTACATTACATAAAGTGTTAAAAAAGTAAAATTTTTAAACACTTCCAAGCTTTATTTCACACTTTAAATTAGTGTTTTGTTTCAATGCCTACTTCAATAAACTTAAATCAGTTATGCAATGTAAACAGTAAACGCGACATCAACTAAACCAAACGGTCAAGGACGGAGGTAAACGGGGCGCGAAAATATCTCTTTTACCTGAACGCCTGTAAGGTCACGTTTATATCATAGGTAAATGGGGCGCCATCCCTTCCCGAGAGGGGGTGTGGGTCTATATATGTCTTTCTTGAAAAGTTTAAGGAATGTCAGATTAATACATACATCAAAATACAAAGTTTACATTTGACTAAGAAACTTAAAGATAAAAATGTTAGAGCTAAACTAGAATCACTGGAAAAACTTGTGAATAAATATAGGTTAAAAGAAATAAGTATACTACATTTTGTAAAATGTACTTCGTATTTGTCAAGTGTATAATATGTAAATATTTTTTGATGCAATAAATGTTTCGTAATTAATAACATTTTTAAAAATAGACCAACATTTTATTTCGATACCTTTACTTTAAAGAAAACATTTGCGTCCCGTTTACCTATACAATTTTATTGACCTCAAGATCCCTGCGCCCCATTTACCTGTTCAATAAAACTTTAGTGAAGGTCTTGCGCCCCGTTTACCACCGCCGACGGTCAAGTCACCTTTAAGTTTGTCATTATTTCTTTTAGTTCATGTGTCACTAGTTTTAAAATTTGACAGTTTGCAAATAAATTTAATAGAAATCATTGAAAATATTAATATTGAATTTGGTTGATTAAGAAATTAGAAAGAAATTTATACTGTTTTAGTATTATTTCTATAAAAATAAATTACATATAATTTTCTAAAATAAATACTAAATGCATAGTTATGAAGAGGATAATTGTCTCTTACACAATAAGGAGGCTATAATTTTTTGTTGCCATATAATGGCTGTGCTGCAAAAATTAAAATTATTAAGTTTAGATAAATAAAACATGTAAAAGATGGTATTTTGGAAAATTTTCATACGGGCGTAGAAAAATAAAGTATGCAACTCATGAGATTGCCGCTCTCGCCTAACAGCTCGTGCTGTCAAAATTTCCATTTGGAAAAAATCACCTTATGCACTTGTAACATAAATTACTATTAAATGTGTTTTTATGTCATTTAGATTCAACTAGATTTATTGACATTGACTTTATTCTTTATCTCATCCAGTACTGTAAATGTTTTAAATCTATTGATAAAATATAAGCATTTTTACAAATTTTTAATATTTAGCGACACTATGTTTTAGAAATAAAAAAATTGTATTATTTTATTTTTAAAAGTTTTTTAAAACGTTTACCCAAACACAAATAGTACTTTAAATCTGTAAAACTAAAATGATTAAAATAAATAACAAAAAAATTCAATAAATAAGTGGAAATTAATTCTACTACTAAATTAGGTCCAATAATTTAAATAGTGCTTTAAATTAAACTAAGCAAAAAGGGAAATTTGCCATTTAAATATTATCAATAATTTTACTATTATTACCGATGGCAATGTTATTTTGTTTTAATTTATTTTTTTTAAATAAAACAGAAAGTACCAAAAAATTGTACTAATTTTTAAAAGTTTAAAATAAAAAAATCTCATGGCTTTGTTTGTTTAATTTAAGAAAAAAATGGTAATATATTATCACTATTGTCTAAAGTAAAAAAAAATGCCTTTATATAGGGTTTGTCAAGAATTGTGTGGTTGTTTTTTAAATTTAATATATACTAAGTGACATAGAAATCCGAACACTTAGTTTAAATGGTTTAATTTTAATGAAATTTAGTGAATTTATTTATCTTACTGTAAATAACAATTGATAAAATTTTCAGCCTTATCAGTTCGACATTCCGGTTTTTATACTGTTTTTTTTTAAATTCACTAACGATCTAAAAATGAATATTGCAGCCGCAGTAAAGATCCAAATTTGGCGGATTTTGGTTGTTGACATTCTTTACGATTGGTTACGATGCCTAGAGTACGAAGACCCGTACGATTTCGTCAACTTAGTGAGTTAAGTGAGTTTGATAGGGGCCGTATAGTGGGACTTCGGGAAGCTGGACTTTCTTTTCGGGAAATTGCAGTTAGAGTGCAAAGAAGTGTAGACGCTGTGGTTAGGTGTTGTCAGGCATGGCTTCAAGAAGGCCGTACGCAAAGAGCAAGGGGCACTGGACGCCGCCGTAGAATAACAGACCGTGAAGATCGCCGCCTAAGATTATTGGCCTTAAGGGACCGTTTCTCCACTACCAGGTCCATTTTAAATGAATGGTTTGCAGAACACGGAAGACCTATTGGCATGCAAAGTGTTTACCGACGAATGAGAAGTTTTCGCCTGTTTTCATACCGGCCACACTAGGTCCTCCCCTTAACTCGAGAACACCGACGTAATCGCCTTGAGTGGTGCAGACAACGGTCACTCTGGGATCAGGAATGGAACAGTATTGTCTTTAGTGACAAGTCTCGATTTTGTTTAGGCATGCACGATGGTCGAACCAGGGTTAGAAGGCGACGTGGTGAAAGGAGGAATCCACAGTTTTTTGTTGAAAGATATGTTCATCACTCTGTTGGATTTATGGTTTGGGGTGCTATAGCTTATGGCTCCAGGTCACCTTTAATCTTCATCAGAGGTAACATGAACGCGCAGCGTTATATCCAAGAAGTTCTAGAACCCCATCTTTTACTTTATCTTGACACTCTGGCAAATCCAACTTTCCAACAAGATAATGCCCGACCACATGTTCCAAGAGTCACAATAGACTTCTTTCAACGTAATGATGTCACATTGTTACCATGGCCACCAAGATCTCTCGACTTATCGCTAATTGAGCACGTGTGGGATATGATGGGTAGGAGATTGCTCAATTTGCAACGTCCTCCTCAGACTCTAGAAGCACTTCGAGAGGAGTTGATGGTTGCCTGAAATGAGATACCACAGGAGGACATTGACCACCTGATCAGAAGCATGCCTAGGCGCGTTGGAGCATGCGTAACACATCGGGGTGCATCCACACATTATTAAAAGTAAAAGGGCTTTAAACCAATGAAATCATTTTGAAATTTTTATCATTTACTTATGCTTCATTAAGTACTTATACAAAATTTTATTAAAATAAAACCATTTAAACTGGGTGTTCGGATTTCTATGTCACTTAGTATAGTATTTAACATTTTTTTATGCAAGCCTGTGGCCAAACCTTTGTTAATATACTATATTTAATATAAAATAGTTTTTATCCGGTAAACCGATGGGTGCAGGTCGCTTGTTAGAGTCTAAAATCCAGAATTATTACAAAAATATACCCTCATCTGTTAATTAAATGAAATAATATTTTCTAGGCAGATTTGAATGTAGTGAATGCAAGTGAACATTATCTGCCAGCATAGGTCTGCTACAATTAATAATAATTAATTAATTAATAGGTAATTTATTTATAATTCTTACCTTTACATGTAAATTGCATGAACCAATGATCAGCGGTGAAATAGCCTAGTTGGTTAGGTAGCAGCCCGATTTTATTCAATTAAATATGGTAAACCTAATTTTGCTTATAGACAAGGAAATAAAAAATAGAAAAAAATGTTACCCAGTGCGGGATACGAACCCGGAGTGTCGACAAGGCATGCACTGCTAAATGCAGCTACCTTACCAACTAGGTTATTTTACCGCTGATTATTGGTATATGCATGTAAAGGTATCAATTATAAATAAAATAACTATTAATTAATTAATTATTATTAATTGTAGCAGACCTATGCTATGTTGTTCACTTGCATTCACTACATTAAAATCTGCCTAAAAAATAATATTTAATTTAATTAACAGATGAGGGTATATTTTTTAATGCCAGATCTTAGACTATTATCCGAATCTTAAAATAATACACTTATTATTAAAAGAAAACATTACATTTTTTTCTTTAAAATAAAATGTTTTCCGAAAACCAAATTTCCTTTAAATCACATTCTTTTTAAAATAAAGAAAGGTAAGTGCAAAAGCGATCTGACCCAAGATAGATGACCAAGTCGCTAAAAAGGGTTGAACGGGGGTTGAAATATTACCGGGTAATCCAGTTGCCCTCTTGTTCAGTGACTTTAACCCGGGGATCATGGAGCAGGGCGTAAAGGAGCGCCGTGTCGGGCTACGGGAAGGAATTATATGCGGCAAAGGTTTAAAGGTGATGTATAAGAATAATAAATTGCAGTATTGTTTCCTGCTCTTTTTTACTATTAATTGAACGAAATATCAAATGGTATGGTAATTTATTGAATAAAAACAAATTTATTTTTGGCTTTATTTCAGAATAAAAATATTTATTAAACATTTTAAAAAAATTAACTTTTTATATATTATGAAGAAGTATTCGGACCTGGCATAATATAATAAAACTTAAAATTACTTTAAAAGAAATAAAATGTTTATTATAAATAAGTAATTTTTATTTTTAAGTAATCTTAACTTCATTTCACACACATTTCTTCTTCGGGGAACGGGACGCCTTTACCATATATATGGCATTTTCTTCCACAAATACACTGAGGGGTAGAAAGGGCGTACCATGAGCGACTTTTATATCGCTTCACAAAGGGCACTGGAACTGGGGCAGGCACAGCTTACCATAACCGACGTTTCAGAAAGGTCACTGGGAACGGGGGCGCCTCCACCATATGTGACGTGAGATTTTGTAATATACATTAGGGGCCATTTTACGTCACTGGGCAATTGTACCTTATGAAACTATCTTCTTGGGACCATGAGACCGGTGACTAAATGAGACTAACTAAATTTAGTACGGGTATACCCCCCACTAGGGGTAGCCCGTACGGGGCTTAACTAAAACTTTAACTTTATACTTGACTTCACTAACTACTTCTTATCTGATATTTTCTCAGTTCTTTCTCATTTAAATATTAAATTTTCGAGTGTTTGTTTTGCATTTCTACGCGACACAGTTTGTTTAATGTTTTTATTTTATTTTTATAAGAGTAACCTAGAAAATTGTTTAATTTATACTTTTAAAACCTTGACACCTCACGTATATCTTTATTTAGCAAAATTCCCAAAGTTAAGTAACATAATTAAAATGTATACTTATTTTAAAATTCCCAAAAATGTATATTTTTAAATACTAGGTGTTCACATTATATTATTTAAGGACAGAATAGTTCTTTAAAATATAATATAAATAGTTTATTTTCTTAAAATGTTTATTAAATATCCTAATTCTAAAGAAAAGCCATGTAATATTTTCTTTAAACTTAAACTCGCAGAAAACAAATTTAAAAATAAATTACTGAATATGTGCATACAGTATTTTTTTTTTGTTGCGGAAACAAATTTTAACATTTTATGTCTGTTGACAGGTACTAAAATGTACCATTTATTAAAAGTACTTTTTACTTTAGGTGCGGAAAGGTTCACTTTGCCGCACGCATTTTAGTTCTGAAATAGTTATATTCTGCACTGATTCAAAAAATTACTTTTCCCCACTAGTGCGAAAGAGTACAAAAATCTTGAACCAAATATGAGCGAGTCGCAATGAAGAATTTTCATTTACTTTAACTTGAAAAATATATATACAGGAGTTTTTTTCGATGTTTAGTGAGGGGATCTCAGAAGCCGCTACAGCTACAAACATGGTTAAATGGGGAAAGGATATGCAGTTTTAAGAGCTTAGTTTACTGTTTGTTTTGTCTAAAAAATCATGGCTTACTAGATATAAAAAACCGTTTTTGCCAAAACTCTTTTTTTCTTTTTTGGCTCGGTTAATGTTCAAAATAGAAACAAAATTTAAATAGACAACTTGCAGATAATTTTCTTCTTAATAAAATGGTAAAATCCAATATTTAATATAGTAGTTTGTTTTTGAGCTACGACATAAACTTGCATTTTTTTAAATGGAAATCAAAGTTGGCTATGACATTTTATAAAAGGCCTTTTTATAAGCTCTTTAACAATGTATAACAAGATATACTTTAAATAAAAAAATAACGTGGTTAGTTCTGGTTAGTAACGTAAATATTTTTTAATTAGTTTTTGATGTCTCATTTAGTCCTAAACAATTAAATTTGCTTTATTGACAATTACTTTTCATTTAATCTCATTAGTACTTTAAATGTTTTAAATCTATTATTTAGAAAAATTAGCCTTTTCATAACTTTTTATTAAATGATTTTAGACACTAACCCTTAAGAAAATATTTGGGTTTTTATTTCTTTAAGTTTTTTAAAACGTCTACCGAGACATTAATAGTTTTTTAAATGTGTTAAACCTTAGAAAAGAAATTAATTTAAAAAAAAACTAACAATTAGACAGAAATTGCTTTTATTACTAAATTTACTACCATAAAAATTGAAATGGTACCTTAATTAATTAAACGAAGTAAAATAAGAGGAACATTAATATTTAAAAATTATCAAAAATTTCACTATTATTGCCCATACCCATGCTATACGGCGGTGGTAAACGGGGCGCAAGGCCTTCACTAAAGTTTTATTGAACAGGTAAATGGGGCGCAGGGATCTTGGGGTCAATAAAATCGTAAAGGTAAACGGGGCGCAAATGTTTTCTTTAAAGTAAAGGTATCGAAATAAAATGTTGGTCTATTTTTAAAAATTTTATTAATTACGAAACATTTATTGCATCAAAAAATATTTACATATTATACACTTGACAAATACGAAGTACATTTTACAAAATGTAGTCTACTTATTTCTTTTAACCTATATTTATTCACAAGTTTTTCCAGTGATTCTAGTTTAGCTCCAACATTTTTATCTTTAAGTTTCTTAGTCAAATGTAAACTTTGTATTTTGATGTATGTATCAATCTGACATTTCTTAAGCTTTTCAAGAAAGACATATATTTCCTCTCGGGAAGGGCTGGCGCCCCATTTACCTATGATATAAACGTAACCTTACAGGCGTGCGACTAAAAAGAAAAGAAATTTTTAAAAGTACTAGTTAAATTTTTTTTTGCGGCCAACTAGAAAAACACAAAAATTAAAAAATTAATATGTCCAAAACCACATTTTTTTAATTAAATGTATATCTTGTTATATATCGTTAGATAGCTGATAAAAGGGCATTTATAAAAATGTCATAGCCAACTATGGTTTCCTTAAAAAAAAAACAAATTTCTATCGTAGTCGTAGTCGACTATTATATTAAATATTGGTTTTTCCCTTTTTCTTAACGAGAAAATTATCTACAAGTTTTCTATTTAACTTTTATCTTGTTCACGCACTTCATTCAAAATCGGTACGTTTGTAACATTATTAAAACTTATTCTCAAGGATTATTTAGCAGAATAATGTTCAGAATAAAATACTGATTACGAGAATACATGATGCCAGGTCGATTTTTAGTAACAATTTTTTTAAACCGCAATTGTTTAAACAATTTAAAAAAAAAAAAATTTTGCATATAATAAAACTTAATTTAATTTTTAACCAAATATCTATTGAAAACTACTCTTTACATTTTTCTAAAAATTATTTTTTATTAAGTTATATTTATTAAAATAATTGAAAATGAGCAATTAGGCTTCGCTATCAGCGCTAACACGCACGAGAAAATCCGACAGCGGTTGTCCTTGCATCTCGTCCCCGTTTCAGACTGAAAGGTTTTATTTATGCGACGTGTGTTGAACCAAGTTAATCAATTTAACGAACGGCTTTTACCGGCGAAAGCAACACACCCTTAATTCGAAGGCAATATCGGCAGTGTTTTGATGTGAACTAGTGGACTAGTGAACTAGTTCACTTTTTCGCGGCCAACTAGAAAAACACATAAATTAAAAAAATATTATGTCCAAAACCACATTATTTTTTATTTAAAAGTATATCTTGTTATACATCGTTAGATAGCTGATAAAAGGCATTTATAAAAATGTCATAGCCAACTATGGTATCCATCTTAAAAAATGCAAGTTTATGTCGTAGTCGTAGTCGACTATTATATTAAATATTGGATTTTACCAACGACATATGGACCAGGTTTGTTTACGTTTGAGCTGTTGTCATCAATACATCACAGTAAAAGCGCTAAAATGCGGTTTGCCAAATTTAATTATTCCACTCTAAACTTACTAACCACAAGTAATTATTGGACAAGCTTATAATAAAGGATTTCGTATTATAACTTTTTAAATAAACAATTAATATATTTCTATTATTTTTAGATATGATAATAAGCTAAATATGTTTAAAAATTACTAGTTATTATTATCTTTTTAAGGCTAAATTCTTAAAATGTGTGGTTATTTGTCAAGCCCGGCAACACCGCTCGCGGGTTTTTACTCATATCGTAAATTAAACATGAATGAACGCTTACTGACGCTTTCGAGTGACGCCCACTCATTTGACAATTATGGCCAGTGGCGTAGCTAGAGGTATCGGGGTCCATACTGTCTCAGTAAATTAATGTTTGTTTGTTAAAAAAATTTTAAGAGCAAAAAAAGTCCTTACCGCCAAACGGGGCCCTAATCAATATATTATATAATTTGTGTGGTCCCCCTTTTTTGACTTTTTCTTAGTCGAATAAAGTTGAAAACGAAAAAAATCCTTCTTTTCTATATATACTTCCATTTTGGGGGCCTCTTCTAACTGGGGGCCCGGGGCGAACTGTCCCACCTCGCTACGCTATTGAATTTGGTAAGCCAAAAATGAATAAATAAGGGTGTTTTTTGATAATTAGAAAGTGAATATTGGTACTCATTTACGCACCTCACTTTTCACAAGTAAATAGAGACATTTTATTCAGGGACATCACTTGATGAGTTTGTAATGTCTTTAACAGCTTACAATCATCGAATATTTAAACTTGTTTAGGGTTGCCCGGCGATCCCGAGTGTAGAAATATATGAATTCGAGCTTTAGAATTAGAAAATAAAGTTTTACCCAAAAGCTTAAACATATGTGGGGATAATTTTAGAGACGCAATTAGATGTGATGACCTTCGCCTCTTAAAGAAAGATGCAATTTTCAAAAAAATATATGAATTGCAAGACCTTTGCTTTTACATTGAACGCTATTTTGTACATTTTATGATAATATACTTTTGTTAAGTGTCAGAGTATTATAAACTTTTGTGTTGTACACGTGTTTTTATATTGTTTTTAAATAGTGTTTTTCTCTTAATTGATATTTGCAATTATAGCCCTTTAAAACGAGGTGCCACATGACCCCCCTTCCATTAGATAGAAAAAGTTGATAACGCCCCCTTGGCACTAGGCCTCGTGACCATAAAAATTTTGATGTCAAAAATTAGTCCTTTTTATCCAAATTTTATCCGACTTCAATATCTTATCCCGTTCAAAAATTAAGAGGAAGGGAGCAATTTTAAAATCCTTACTGTACATAAACTCTTTTACAATTCCTTTTCTTAGTTTATGGTTATTCTTACTTATTTCTTAAGTACATTACCCAAGTTGTAATCGAATTTGTGAAAGACTTTATGGATGCCGTGTATACCTAATAACAAATGATAGTAGAAGAGCAATGTGCGTTCTAACATCAGAAGGGTAGTTTTTACTATGTATTTTCATATGGGAGAAATTT
>JACEGR010011380.1:0-15112 GCA_014170235.1 Listronotus bonariensis | reverse complement strand
CCTGGGTGAACAACCTCACGCTTGACCGCACTCAACTCCATTACGGGTGAATGGTTTGAGTGCGTGTGTTTACACTTAAAAACGTAGAGAGATTGAACTGCCCAAAACTTTGTGTGAATAAATGTGATTAAGACAATGAAAGTCCCAAACTCTTCTTTGAATTTTAACCCAATTTCTTACCAAATAAAAACTTTTTATTATTATATATGGTATGCAAATGGGTTGCCAATAATTATGGTGAAGGTTACAGTTAACATATAATTCGCAATGACTGAGGAGTCAAAATGAACCCTTGTTTGTGGTTACGGGTTATTATTGATAATTGAATGTCCTCAGTAATAAGTTTATTTGTAGGTATCTCTAAGTTACCACCGTATAAAAAACAAAATTAAGGTTTTTAAAACTTTTCTTTTAAAATTTAAAAGTAACGTCCACTTTTAACTTACATTTTCTAATTTTATAAAAATGTTTAATTTACGCTTATTGTTTGGTATAAGTGTGTTTAAAAGTTGTGTGTTGTCAAAATTTTATACAATTTTTCCTCGTTGGTAGGAAGTAATAATGGCTTTTATGTTTTAACTTTCGAGTTTCTATATCCATTTGTAATTTTAAAGTTGCAAATAACTTTTAACTTTGTTCCTTAGAACACGTAAATAAGAAATTAAATTAAATTTTTGGTTTATTGCTTAACTAGAATTTAAATTAGTATTTGCGTACTTGTAAGAATGGCGTATTTATATTTACAAGAAAAGTTTTTGTAATTTGCAACCTAAAAGGCTTGAAATATAGATGCAAATATGCATACAAAGTGCAAAATATATGCACAAGGAGTGGCAAAATATGGAACATTAAGAGATAGTTTTAACTCAATTTAAAAAGTTAAAGAGCAGAAAAAGGTCTTTAGCTAAAACCATGGTTTACTCATGCTTTTCTGGCAATTATTTACATTTTTTCTTTCGGGAAGATTTGGGTCACTTTTTGCGCTTGAAAAATATTCCAAATGTATAGACAATATGCAGCATATCCACATTCTACTAAAAATATGCTATTTCTGCTATTTCATGTAACAATGCCTATGCAAATGCATATAGTCATATAATCCGGTCTTTAGTCATGAGCATAACATAGCAGGAGTCTAATTTTAACCTGATTCTACTACTAATAAACTACGCAACAGTGAAAGTGAGCCACGCGACTTTCTCACTCATTTTCAAACAGGTGTAACTTTAAATCGAGTGAACGAATTGAGATATACTTTTTGCATTTGAAAGGTCAATTCTCCTAGATTTGCATGTTATATGTGACATTTGTTTGAAATCGAATTTTCTATGATATACAACGCGTGGGAAGAAGCTATGTAAATTTTATAATTTTTCATCCATCTCCCATTTTGTTAATAATGATTCAAAGGTGAAAATTATGTCTTGTGTTTATAGGTATACTCCATATCTCGGGACGTATTTGACGGTTTTTTGATAACCCTTCTGAAACAAAAGAAAAACGTTTTTTTTCCTAGAAAGCCAAATTTTCACGTATTTGTATGGTGGATAACAAATCTTGTAATATGAGATGTGTATTCTGGATATTTTTATATAAACCTGGTTAAAGACATACAGTGTGACTCAAAATAAACAATTAGCTTATAGGCGTAAATGACAAAAAATGCAATTTCAAATTTGGCTATTTGGAATGTGGGTTTCCTTGATTGCACAAAACATTTTTATTATTATTTGACAGATCAAACAGGTCTTGACAGCTCTGCTAATCTGTATAAAATAGTAAATACAATCCCTTTCTGTCTTTTTTTTACAATATTTTTAATAAAGTTAAACCAAGCATTAGAAACATGTCTAGCAAGTTATAATTTTGAAATTCATAAACAAATTTTGTTTTTTTTTTTCTTTGTATATGAATAACATCTCAAGTTGTTTTTCAATGGATCAAGCTAAGCGTTTCAATATCTCATATCTATTGCTATAGAAAATCGTTACCATAGAAACATACACGTTATATAATTGTCAATGTCAGGTTTTCTTTTGAAATTTTGTCAGTGTCAAAATGCCTCAATCCCGTTTATCTCAAAACGAATTGGAAAATATTGTGCGTTTACACCAATTAGGGTGGTCAAACCGGAAAATAGCAGAATTTTATAATAGAGTACATGCCGTTATTGACCGGGTCATTAAGAGATTTCAAAATACGGGAAATCCTGAATATCGTAGGCATCAAGGTAGTGAAAAGAAGACTACTATACCTCAAGATCGTTTCATTCGGTTTATCGCTAGGCGAACTCCAACAATGAATGCATCTCAAATTAGAACCCGGTTAACCAATGCTCATGGAGTGCAGGTTAGTATTCAAACTGTGCGGCGAAGACTACACGAAGGAAATATGCACGCCCGACGACGCGCTAGTTGTCCTCTTCTACTACGCAATCACAGAGCAGCGAGAAGAGCTTGGGCATTAGAACACTTACATTGGCGGCTTGAATGGCAGAACTGTATGTTTTCTGATGAGTCAAGATTTACGCTTCATCGTAAAGATGGTCGTGTAATGGTATGGAGGAGACCAAATGAAAGATACAGGGAGGAGATGATGGAACCTCGAGTTGCATTTGGTGGTGGCGGAGTTACTGTTTGGGGTGGAATATTATTCAATGGTAGAACAAATCTGATTGTTTTTCAAAATGAATCAGTAAATGCAGCTCGTTATATGGATAGGTGCTTATATCCTGAAGTGATTCCTTTTGCTGATAATTTCGGTCCTGACTTCATTTACATTGATGACAACGCCCGTCCACATCAGGCAGCTGTCGTATGAGATGGCCTCCTCGTTCGCCGGATTGTAATGCAATTGAACATATCTGGGCATATTTGAGTAGGCAACTTTCACTCCGGGAACAACAACCCGCGACATTGCCTGAATTGGTTCAAGCTATTGAAGAGCAGTGGTTGCTAGTCCCACAGGCTTTTATCAATACCCTAATAATGAGTATGCCTGAAAGATGCGAAGCTGTTCATCGTTCAAGGAGAGGTCCTACAAGATATTGAAAGCTTCTTCTGTACTTTATTTTTGTTTTGTTATTGTTTTCTTTTGTTACATAATTCAATAAATGTAATAATATCCTATAAGCTTCTTTATTTTAGGACACACTGTATGCCCTTATTGAGGTTTATAAAAAATCCTCCAACTTTTCTAGCTCTTGAAACATCTGTATTGATAACTTTTTCTAATGCCTGGTTTAACTTTATTAAAAATATTGTAAAAAAAAGGCAGAAAGGGATTGTATTCACTATTTTATACAGATTAGCAGAGCTGTCAAGACCTGTTTGATCTGTCAAAGTGTCGTAGGTGGTAGAGGAGCTTTCCTCGCCTGAGGAGGTACCACCCCACTCACCCTTTAAAGAACCCGTGAAGTCTTAACGGACGTTTTGGATTCTGGGTTTGTGAGTCAGTTTTCCTTCTTCCTTCTTTTTCTTTTCTTTTTTCCTTTTAACCCCCAAACTATGTACAAATGATGGCGGCACACCCGGAAGTAAAATATTCCGGAGGTAAAATACCCCTCCATTCGGATCTCCGGGCGAGGGTGCATCCGGGAGGCCTTCATCGAGAAGTTTAATTTCTTTTGCAAACATATGTGGGCTTAACACCAATATAAACTCCGTTCACCATCACCTTCAGTCATCTAAGCCCCACATACTGTTTCTAACGGAAACACAAATAAGTTCTAAATCTTCAACCAGCCACCTTCTCTTCCCAGGCTACGAACTTATTTCGTCTTTCCGCCCACATGGTGGCGTATGTGCTTACGTCCGCAACGATCTGGCTTGTGCTCGAGTTTCTAATCTTGAATCGGGTAGGCCTGATATCCTTTGGCTCAAACTTTCCCTTAGGTCTTCAACTAAATTTATCTGCTGTTTGTACCGGTCCCCATCTAATAATTCCTATGTCGAATTCTTTGACTTTCTTTCAACAAAGATCGATAGCATAATTTCTCAGTTTCCATCGGCTGAAGTAATCGTGCTTGGCGACTTCAATGTCCATAATAAGGATTGGCTGGGCTCTTCAAAAACTGACCCCCAAGGCAGAGCAGCCGAAATCTTCGCAGTCAGTAACTCTCTTACCAACCTTATTATGAAACCCACCTACTTTCCTAGAGTCCCAAATCATAGTTCAAATCCCCTAGATCTCTTTCTTACTACAAACCCCGAACTCTATGAAACATCTGTCACAGCACCCCTAGGTCGCTCAGATCATGGCTTAGTTACTATATCTTACCCTGCACATCCCGAGGTAAATGAATACATGCCACCACGCACCGTATGGCACTACAACTCAGCCGACTGGGATGGCCTAAGGGACTTCTTCGCCACTTACCCCTGGAATTCCATCTGCTTTTCTTCTCGTGATCCTTCCCAAATTTGCAATCAACTTACTGAATCAATTCAATTGGGCATTGAAACCTATATTCCACACACCATCAAAAACCCCAAAAAATCCAATAACAAACCCTGGTTTTCCAAATCTTGTGAAAAAGCCAGAACTTTAAAAGTTCAGGCTCACAAGAACTTTCTACAGGATCCTAGTCCAGAAAACCGACAGGCCAGCATTGAAGCAAGAAACTACTACAATCAAACAATTTCTGAAGCCAAAGACTCCTTCGACAATCGTATCAAAAACAAAGTTCTTTCTTGCTCAAATGGTAGCAAATCCTTCTGGTCCTTTGCGAAAAACATAAGTAGGAATTTTTGTGCCAGTTCTTTTCCACCACTAACTTTGGAAGATGAAATTATTTCTACTGCTAAAGGGAAGGCAGAACTATTTGCCAAACAATTTGCTGCCAATTCAACCCTTGACCCTCCCGTAAATCATCCAATTCCAACGATTACCCCAGTTCCTCATAAAATGCCCGATATTATTTTTAAAGTAAAACACATTAAGCGTATCCTTTCCTCCCTTAACACCAAGAAATCGTCTGGGCTGGACGGCATACCAGCAATCGTTTTAAAAAAATGTGCTCCAGAACTTGCACCAATCTTAACTCGGCTCTTTCGAATTTCTTACGACACAGGTATCTTTCCGGAGAGCTGGAAGGCTGCACGTGTTCAACCTATTCCCAAGAAAGGATCTAAATCGCTTCCATCTAACTATAGACCAATTTCAATTCTCTCAGTTCTTTGTAAAGTAATGGAAAAATTAATTAATTCACAAATTCTTAAGTACTTGGAAAAACACAAAATTTTGCACGACAGGCAGTATGGATTTCGCCACAAAAGATCTACAGCAGATCTTCTTTCCTTCGTATCACACTGTTGGAATAAGTCTCTTGAGTTTCTAGGTGAGTCCCAGATCGTTGCTCTTGATATATCCAAAGCTTTTGACCAGGTCTGGCATGCAGCACTTCTTAATAAACTTCCCTCCTATGGTCTTTCAACTAAACTCTGTACTTGGCTCTCTAGTTATCTATCTGATCGACGTATATCAGTTATTGTGGACGGCCATTCTTCAAGCTTTCACCAAATAAATGCTGGAGTCCCTCAGGGCTCAGTTCTGGCACCAACATTGTTTCTTCTTCACATCAACGACCTTCTCTCGTCCACAACTAATTCCATTCATAGTTTCGCCGACGATAGTACCCTTCACTCCAGTTTTCAGGTTCCTAAACCCATCACTAAACCTGACTTGGAAAATAAACGCAGAGCGATGCAGATATCTCTTTCTCAGGATCTTAATTTAATATTGGATTGGGGCGCCAAAAATCTCGTCCATTTTAATGCATCCAAAACACAGTCATGTTCCTTGTCGCGAAAAGAGTCATCAAATACTCATCCTCTACTTATGAGCGGCCAAGTTCTACAGAGCAAAGACACCTTCAATCTCGTGGGCGTCACATTTGAAAGTAACCTTAACTGGCATAAACACATTGTATCTATAGCCACGGCAGCTTCAAAAAGCTTGGATTTCTCTTTCGAGCTAAAAAGTATTTTTCCGCTTCTAATTTATACACTTTATATGTTTCCCAAATCCGACCTCCCTTGGAATATTGTTCTCATATCTGGGGCATGGCGTCCCCAACAACCCTGAGCATTCTTGATTCTATTCAAAGAAGAGCTGTTCGTCTCATTAATGATCCTTCACTTACAGAAAGGCTTCCCTCTCTTGCCCATCGTCGGGCTGTGGGCGATTTATCGCTTTTTATAGGTACTTCCATGGCTTCTGCTCTGAAGAATTGACCAGTATAGTTCCTCCACTCACGGTTCCCAACAGAGAAACTCGTGGTTCCGCGCATATGCATCCCTATACGGTCCAACTGGACAGGCCCCGAACTTCTCACTTTGTTCGTTCTTTTATCCCTAGAGTTTCTAGATTGTGGAACCTGCTGCCCGCGGAGGTCTTTCCTTCCCCCCAAATCTTCAAGTATTTAAGTCCCGTGTCAACAAACTCCTCTTACCTCGCTTAAGACACCCACGGTACGTTAGTATTTAGGCTTTTAGCCTTCGTGGTTTGTCCAAAGATAAAAAAAAAAAATAATAATAAAAAATGTTTTGTGCAATCAAGAAAACCCACATTCCAAATAGCCAAATTTGAAATTGCATTTTTTGTCATTTACGCTTATAAGCTAATTGTTTATTTTGAGTCACACTGTATCTCTTTAACCAGGTTTATATAAAAACATCCAGATTACTCATCTCATACTACAAGATTTGTTTTCCACCATACAAATACGTGAAAATTTGGCCTTCTAGAAAAAAAAACGTTTTTCTTTTGTTTCAGAGGGTTATCAAAAAACCGTCAAATACGTCCCGAGATATGGAGTATACCTATAAACACAAGACATAATTTTCACCTTTGAATCATTATTAACAAAATGGGAGATGGATGAAAAATTATAAAATTTACATAGCTTCTTCCCACGCGTTGTATATCATAGAAAATTCGATTTCAAACAAATGTCACATGTAACATGCAAATCTAGGAGAATTGACCTTTCAAATGCAAAAAAGTATATCTCAATTCGTTCACTCGATTTAAAGTTATACCTGTTTGAAAATGAGTGAGAAAATCGCGTGGCTCACTTTCACTGTTGCGTAGTTTACTACTAATCTAAATCACAGTCTTTAAAAATAGGTAAATTCCCTACAAAAAAGTTTCTTCGTGATTTGTCGTGAAATAAGCCATTTTTAGATAATCAGGCTCTAAACATTGAACTATTTTTTAATTTTTTTTTCCTTGAGCTTGGATTTTTGCTACTACTACAAATATAATTATTTAATATGTCCAATACATAATTTAGAGAAAATTTAATGTACTACAAAAATGGTGTCCTAACTTTTTAAATAAATTTACTCCTTTGAGAGTTATTCGAAAGCGCAAATTTATAGAAACCGTCTTTACTAAAAACAATAATAATATTTTTAGCAATCCAAGGTAGACATACCAAACATTTGAAAACCACTCCTAAAGCATACCAATGCCGGCGCAAGTGTTTACTGTATAAGAAATAGCTAAAGGTATATCGGCCAGTAATGCAATAACAAAATAAGCACTATTAGTCAGTCATGCTTACATGCCAGTACTTACGTTAAATTATTTATTTTTCTCACATATATAATCATTAGGTAATCCTTAATAAACTTAGTAGTTTTAGAAATTAGGTTTAGTTTACACCTCAAAACGGATAGAGATAGTTCTGCCCTCACGTTATGTAAATAAAATAAATAAAGGCAATGGAAGTCCAAAATTATTCTTTTTACCACTGAATTATTGTCTACCAAATTCAGATATACTTGTAATGTTTTTAATTATTCTTCTTAAACTAATTATCTTACATATTAATCACATCCAAACTTTTTATTTTTCTGAGGATTTTTAAGTTTTTTCACCCTCAATATATATACCGGGTGATGCATCGCCGGGCGGGACATAGGAAATCCTCAGAAAAAACGAAGTTTGGATGTGATAATATCATAAGATGGTAAGTTTAAGAGAATGAGTAAAGCATGACCATATGTCTGCAATTTTGGTGAACAATAAATTCGAGTGGTAGAAGCATAATTTTGGACTTCCAGTGCTGCTATTTATTTTATTTACATGGCGTGGTGAAACTATCTCTATCCGTTACGAAGATGGCAAGCTAAACCTAATTTCTAAAAACTACTGGTTGACGGGACCTGTGTTCCCGCTGTATGTGAGAAAAACGGCATGGCTACGGCAGTAGCCATGACTGACTTTGTAATGCTTATTTTGTTATTGCGACCACGGCACGTCTATCACAGCATTTCTTAACTGCAGTAAACGCGCCAGCATTGACCAGTGTTTGGTATGTTTTCCCCTTGGTGCCCAAAAATAAACCAGCCGGCCAGTGCAGACGATTTCTATAGGCCTGCACTCGACAACTTCTCGAGAGCAAATTTGTTAAAAAAGTTAGGTTACAGTACAAGTGGATGATAGCTAATTGCTGTTGTAGTGGTAACAAATCCCGAAGCTCCCAGGAAAAGTGAAATGGTTCAATGTTTAGAGCCTGATGAATGACGACTACGACAGGTATACGAAGAAGCCTTTGTAGAGAAATTTACCAAGACTGTGTTTAGGTATTAACTTACGCAACGACGATTTTTCTCGAAACAGTATAACAAATCAGTGAACAATTGGTATACTTTGCATTTGAAAGGTCAATTCTGGGTACATGTTATGAACGACAGTACTATGATATACAGCTTGCGTGGGCTAACGAAATTTTATTTTCATCCATCTCCATTTGACCAACCAATGATTCAGGTGAGTATGTCTTTGTGTTATGCTCGGAGGACGTGATGACTAACCCTCTGAAGCTAAAGAAAAGCATTTTCTAGAGGCAAATTTTTCACTGTTTATGGTGAAAACAATCTTAGTATGAATGATAATATCTCAATTTGTTTATACTGAAACCTGGTTAGTTTCTGGTAAAACAATTAACTATAAGTAATGATATCGGTCTTTAACTGATATTGAACATCTTGATTGCAAAACATTTTTTTTTTTTTTAATGGACAAACCACGAAGGCAAAGTAAATACTAACGTACCGTGTGAGCTGAAGAGGACGACACGAGACTAAATACTTGAATTTGGGGAAGAAGATCCGCGGGCAGCAATCTGAAAACTCTGGGGACAAAAGAGGCTGAACAGTGGGTTGAACTGCCTATCGCCAGAGCGCCTGCACTGGAATACGAGCTGTTGTTAGTGATGGTGTCAGTTCTTCAGGCAGAAACAATGTACCTATGAAAATAGGCTGGCTCGACGATGAGCAGAGAGGAAGCTGCTCTGGGTGAGGATGGACGAACAATAATACGAATAGAGTCAGAATGCTCGGGGACCGTTGAACATAAACCCTTTGAACAATAATCCAAGGAAGGTCGGAGGCACTGGAAATGTATGGAAGTGGAAGCTTATCTGCGAAATCAAGCTTTAACGCCGTGACTTTCAGCCACGTGTTTATCTTTCAGTTGGGGCCACTCAATGGCATGATCTTTGCTCTGTATTGGCCGCTCATGAAATTAACTGATGACTCTTTGACAAGTATGACTGTTTACTGAATGTATTAAATGGACGAGCTGACTAATCAATGTTAAATTAAGATCCTGAGAAAGATAACTGCGTCGTTCTGCGTTGTCAAGTCAGGCCCCCGGCGTGGGTTTAAGAACTACGAGCTGGGTGGTATGGAGTGGGTAGTTGTGGGCGAGAGGTCGTGGTGAGAGAGGCAATGTTGGTGCCAGAGGCTGAGATTTGGTGGCTGAGAAAGAGTGGCCGTCCAACGTCAGGCAACTGAGAAGCCAATGCCAGTTGAACCATTGGAAGTTGCCAAGAAGTGCTCGAACCTGATCTTTGAACCATATCAGGCAATCTTGAGACTCGCAAACTCGAAACTATTCCAACGGTGGTACGAGAAAGGAAAGCTGCTGTAATGCGTGACGAGTCCGCACTTTGTCGTGCAGAAGCTGTGTTTTTCAAAGTACTTGGAATATCGATTTTTTCCGTGGCTGAGGAAGGAAGACGGTCTATGTGGAAGCATTTAGGCTGGCGAGGCGGTGAGCACGTGCAACCTCCAGTACTTCGGATGTGAAGTGCGAAACAGACATTACGACAGCAACCTGGTAAGGAGGAAGATTACGCTTTAATGTGTTTGCACAAAAGTAATATCGTGAACTGGTATCGACGGAACGGTTGTTGTCAGGCGGCAGGTTGTTTGACGAGCTCAGTTCGCCTTCTCTTACGGCGGCAGAAATAATTTCATCTTTCAAGTTAATGATTGAGGCACAAAACCTACTGCTGTTTTTACTTAGTAGATTTGCTACCATTTGAGCGAAGCTTCATTTTTATTTGTTCTTCGAAAGTATTTGATTAACAGCCAACTTTCAATGACTATCTTTCTGAACTGGGAGTCTGGCCAGAGGATTTGTATTGACCTGAACTGAAGTTCTGGCTTTCACAGATTTGGAGAAGACCGGGAACGTATGAATTTTGGTTTTTGTGGTGTATTGATAGGCTGTGCCCATTTGAACGATTCAGTAAGTTGACCGCCCAGGAAGGATCGCAGGTGGGGCTCCAGGGTAGTGACGAAGGGGTCTTGAGCCAGTCGGCTGAGTTGTGGACTAAACCTTTGTGACAAGATAAGGGTTTAACCGAGATCTAGAGTTAGGCGATTTGGACTCTAGAAAGCAGGTGAGGACAAGGTTGGTATGACTGCGGCGTCGGCTGCTCTGCTGAGGCCGGTTTGCGAGCTTAGCCAATCGCTATTATGAACGCATTGGCCCCCTCGGCGATGGAAGGCTGAAGAAGTATGCTATCGAAGAAGTAAAAAGAATTCGCATAAGCCAGATGAGGTTAATGCTGTAAGCCCAGTTAGCTAGTGACATTGCAATTCAGGAAGAGCTCGAGCACAAGCTGGCGGACATCAGCCGCTGCAATGGTGGAAGACGAAATTAAGTTCGTAGGTGACAGTGTGACGTACCGTTAGAGGTGACTGAAGGTGATTGAACGAGGACTCTGTGATTATATGTTTGCAAGAAAATGGCTTTTCGATTCCCAACCCCTCGCCCGGAGGCTCAGATGGAGTGTTTACCTCCGGGTCCGGGTGCCGCCATCCTTGGTTAAGGAAAAGAAAGAAAGGAAGAAGGAAAACACTCTAAATAGTCCCGTGCTCATGAGTTACAAGGAGAGTGATGTTGAGAAGCTTTCATACCACCACATTCTTTGGACAGATCAGGCAGATGTATTGGCTCTGCTGTATTGCCAAGATAGTGGTGCAATATCCTTTCTGCCACCACAATATTTAATGGGATTAAACCGAGCATTAGAAAAGTTAATCAGCCACGAATGTTTCAAACTTAAAGTGAATTTTATAAGCAATGGAGCATACAATGTGTCTAAAAATAAAAAGAGCTTATAGAGATATTATTACATTTGATAGAATTAATAGTAACAGAAACAATAACAAAACAAAAATAGAAACTGCAGAAAAAACTTTCGAAATATCTTGTCAGGACCTCTCGCTGGGCGATGAACAGCTGCATCTTGTTGCCTCTGTAGGAGTATTTGATAAAGCCTGATAGACAACCACTGCTCTTTCAATAGCGAACAATTCGAATTTGTCGCGGACCATTCCCCGGGTTGCCTATATATGCAGACCGAGCCGATATCCGGCAATCGACGGCTATGATGTGGGCGGGCGCAAGCCGGAATCGGCAAAGGTCACTTCATATAACACCTATCCTATAACGGCTGCATTGTCATTTTGAAAACAATCGCTGACCGACCCAACCGCCGCTAGTAACCGATATTCCATCTTTGTTCCTCTCTCGATACATATTGTGGCGGCAAATCTTTGACTCGTCGAAGGCGCTGGCTGCACCATTCAAGCAGCAACCTTCAATATATGGCTCTTCTCGCTGCTCAGTGTTGAAAAGGACAAACGCGTCGTCGAAAGCGACTACCATCGCTCCGCACGGCCAGTCTTTCGCCGCACCCGGCTGGCCTGCGCTCCATGGCATTGACCGGGTTACAGTTGAGATGCATTCATTTGTTGGGTTCGCCTAACGGCCGAATGAAACGTCTTGGTATCGGCAGTCTTCTTTTCACTACATGATAACCTACGATATTGAGACTGTATTTTTCTTAATGACAGATCAATAACTGGCTAAGCCAATACTCTATATAAAATTCTGCGGCCTGGACACGACCGCCTGGCGTGTGAAGCGCACAATGCCAATTCGTTACAAGGAGCATGGCTGGATGAACATTTATTCAAGAAACCTGACATTGATATTATACTAACGTGTATGTTCTATGGTAACGATTTTCTACTGGATGAATATTGAAACATGGCAACAACTTGAGATTATTCATATACAAAGAAAAAAACAAGAGTATAATTTCAAGAGCCTAACGATGTTTCTAATAACGCTTTTATTAAAAATATTGTAAAAGACGAGAAAGAACACTATTTTATACAGATTAACGGGGAAGCTGTCAAGATTTGTTTGATCTGTCCAGATAATAATAAAAAATGTTTTTGTGTAGAAACCCATTCAAGCAGCAAACTGAAGTGCATTTTTTATTAAATTTACACCTATAACCTATTGTTTGTGCAGTCACACTATGCAACCAGGTTTAAGCTATCCCAGAGGCATACATCTCTGTCACAGACTGTTGTCACCATCACATGCGTAATGACTCTAGGCACTCTTTGTTTCAGAAGAGTGCTCGTGTGTCCCGAGATACTGGTACCAGCTCACCTACATAGGCACGGGCATAATTTTCACCTTTTGAATCATTATTAACAAAAATGAGATGGTGAAAATTACATGGCTTCTTTCCCCCGCGCGTTTATCATGAAATTACCAGCATACTGGCACGTACTGGAAGTCTGGGAGTATTTTCAAATGCAGTAATGCCCGAACCTGGATACCTCGTTACGCCTGTTTGAAAATGATTGAAGATAAGCATTCCCTTCTGTTGCGGCAGTTTATTGGTGGTAGATCGGGTTAAAGCCAGATCATTACTGGGCAAAGACCGGATTATATTTATATGCGTTTGCATAGGCATTGTTACATGAGTAGCAGAAATAACATTTTAGTAAGAATGTGGTATGCCACATTATCTATACGCTGAATATTTTCAAGCGCAAAAACGACCCAAATCTTCGAAAGAAAAATGAAATATTGCCGAAAAGCAGTACGTCGTTTTAAAGAGACCTTTTCTGCTCTTTAACAGAGCCAGTGTTCCATATTTGCACTCATATTTCTGCATATATTTTAGCTGTATGCATGTTGCATCTATATTTGAAACGCTGCTGGAAATTACGAAACTTTTGGCTATGTCGCCGTTCTTACGAGTACGCGAATGCTAATTTGAAATTCCACGGATGGCACGTAGGCAAGGAAATTTAATTTAATTTACGTGATTCTGGGAACAGGGATTAAGGGTTGACTGCATTTAAAATTACAGATGGTTCATAAGCTCAGTTAAAACATAAAAGCCATTGGCCTATATTTGAGAAAAAATTAACATAAAATTTGACAACCACTGGCTTTGTATACCAAACAACAAGCGTAAGTAAACATTTTATAAGGAGGTAGAGATGTGAAGGTAAAGGGTGGTTTTGATCTTTAAATTTTAAAGTTTTAAAAAAACTGCTAATTTGTTTTTATACGATGACAACAGAGACTACCTACAAACAAACGACCCACTGAGGACATTCAGTATCAATGGCGGCTCAGCATTGAGGTTGTGTCATTGCGGGCCATGCGGCCTTCACCGGCCGTTATGACTGACGGGTTAAGAACTCAGTGTCTTATTTATTCACGCAAGTTTGAGGCGGTTCAATCTCTGGGTACGAAGATATGACACACTGCGCAAACCGTTCGCCTGTGGTTGAGGAAGTGCGATCCCAGCGACGAGGTGTTTCCTCAGAAAGCGGCCCCAGTGTTCATCGACGTTCGCCTCTATGAGCGCCCAAATAAGCACGCCTCTTTTATTTGAAAGTCACGCGATGCTTTTCATTGTTTGTGCGGTACCTGCGGGGCGTTTGGGCGTCATTTCAAGAGGCATTTGAACTTCACCTAAAAAATGGCACGCATATGCGCTGAAATTCGACGTTCGCCGCGCGTGCGTTTCTTTCTTAGTTAACGTTCAGGCTGAGGCTGAACATTTATTCGATATCAGGACCACTGAATGGAGTAACGCTGTTGTTAATTTAAATGTAATGGCTGGAGTAAACAGTACAGTACTAAGACAGTACTTCTTAATTTTAAGCAGAATTTCAAGGGAGTAAAAATCGCTTAAGCAGAGCTGGAAGAGGTATGTTCTCCCACGGCTTTACGCCAGCGCTATAACTGGTGTAGATTGGAAATACATGTGTTATATTTGTGAATTCTTTCAACCATGAGCAACGTGAAATTATATTTGATCTTGAAGCAACAACTTGTTTAAGTACGCAAACCAATTTTTAATAAATGGATAAACTTTTCTAAATCGGTGGTGTTGCAATGTTTATGGTACAGGGTAATACAATACGGCAAAGGTACAACCACACACAACGACCACAACCGTGCGTCTGCATCTGTTACAAGAAATTTACCGCTGTTCTAGTGCGATTATGGTCTGTAATACACGCTTGAATCGTAAGAATAATCTTTACAAGAGCTGCGGATAACACTCTTGCTAAAGTTTGTAAGAAGGCAAAAATAGTAAGAAAACTGTTTTCGCAAAGAGGATGCCACCCTGAGGCTGCTGAGATGCGTACCCATTTAAATCACCATATTTTCGGTCAAGCGCATCTTTCCAGAATTAATCTTCTCCTGAACTCTTCCATCATTGTGAATCCCGAAGCTTTCGGCATGTGCCGTAATGACGTTTGTTTGTTTCCGCACTCATAGATCTAATTTAATATTTTTTAACGGGAGCTAATGAATTACATTTTAAAATGGGAATTGCCTGTTTTGCAAACAATGAATAGTAGGCGAGGGGTGACCCATTTACGGGCATGGATTATTTTCTGCCATGGGCGGCAACCGGGAGAGGGGTGACAACAGGAACTGGCTGGCAAGTATTGTTATGGTGAAATATCAGGCAAAG
>JACEGR010011379.1:0-15112 GCA_014170235.1 Listronotus bonariensis | reverse complement strand
TATGGTAACATCATGTAATATTTGCCACACATACAAAAAATCTCAAGTTTCGGAGCCTCTGATGCCTCACGATGTCCCAAAACTACCTTGGTATAAAATAGCTATTGATATCTTTCAATTTCACACAGAGAGTTATCTTTTGGTTGTTGATTATTTTTCCAAATTTGTAGAAATTGTAAATTTGAATAACGATTTAACCTCACAGAATGTTATAAATAAATTAAAATGTATTTTTCACGTTTTGGTATACCTAAAATTTTAGTTAGCGATAATGCCACAAATTTTGAAAGTAGGGAATTTAAAAATTTTGAAAAGTCTTGGGAGTTTCAGCATATCTTTTCATTACCTTTATTTCCTCAATCTAATGGACAGGTTGAGAGAGTTGTCCAGAATGTTAAGAACTTACTTAAAAAATGCTATTTAGATCAAAAAGATCCTTATTTGGCTTTGCTAGATCTGAGAAACACTCCTTTGGACGGCGAAAACTCGCCTGCTAATGCTTTAATGAACCGTAATTGAAGGTCCACCCTGCCTGAAATCTCACAAAAATTCTCTAAAAACTTTAACAGGAAAAAATATAACTCTTTCTTGAATAAAAAACAACAGCAAATGGTAAAAAATTATAATAAATACAATAAAACTAAATCCTTTAAAATTAATGCGAGGGTAAAAATTCAGGTAAAACCACGAACACCTTGGGTTAACGGTAAAATTATTAAACAACAGGGTATAAGATCATATCTCGTACAATTAGAAAATGGTTCAGTTTTACGAAGAAATCGTAGATTTATCAGGGAGTTTAAACCAACTTATAAATTTTTGCCGAGAGAGCCACAAAATTATTCACAAAATTTCAATAAAAAAATCTTCTCTCAGAATAATTATTATCAGAACCTTAGGTATCTTAAAGTTGTCGAAAACAGCTCGGAAGATCTCAATGTTTCTCAGACTTCGCAAAGTTCACACCAAAATCAGTCAAATATTTCTCAAAATGTTAGTTATGGTGAAGCTCAACATAGTCTCGGTGGAAGGTTCTCCAGTTTTGGAGAATATAGACAATTCTATTATTGAAAGTTCAGTAGTTGCTTCTAAAAGTTTAAATATTTCAACCGAAAAAACAGACTTTTCTAGTCGGAATGATCACGGGATAGACGTTTCTAATAAAAACGTAAGTTTACATAATACCAACATAGGGAATGAGGAAAATAGCAAATTGTCCTTGTCCAGTAGCTGCAGTGACGACAGTTTTAGCAACTGTAACTCCAGTTTTAAGTCTGACGAAAGTTTTACTTCTAATTCTGTTTTAGAAAAAAAAATGTAAATAGTTTTGACAAACCTTTAACTTTGAAATCAACTTTTAAAAATTTTGGAAAAAGGGGAAAAACTAGGGATAGTAACATCATCACTAGGTCAGGCCGCTTAAGTAAAAGCCAAAAAATATTCAGACTTTGAATATGAGTTAAGCGAATCTGAAAAGTCAGATATTTGAATCTAATTATGTTCTGCCTTACATAAAGAAGAACTTTCTAGGTTTAACTTTCTATAATTTCAAATTTAAATATTTTACATAAAATATTTTCTTAAAATGTTTCTTTATACTAAACTTACAAACAGTTTATCTTAAATTACTACTTATGTCTTGTCAGATTAAAAGCTAAATTAAATAATAACAATATCATTTTACTGTGTTAAAATATAAGATAAAACAAGATTTTACTTTACAAAAACTTCATCGTAATAAATTATTAACTTTAGAAATAACAGTATTGTCATAACATATGTACATTTTACATAAAATTGTATACTTTGTAAATTAAGAAATAAAAGGGTTATCCATTGTAGCTCATAAATGTAGTTAGTTTTAAGTGTACATTATAGTCTTATGTGATATACAAACTGTGATATTTATAATATAGTAGACTAGGCAATAGTGGCAAAGATTAGGTAAACTAAGTTTTAAATTGTAACTATTTTTATTGTATAATATGTAAGAACTAAACTTTTAAATTTTTATAAAAAGGGAGATGTCCGGATAAGTTAGTGTAACATTGTGAATGTACCTTTAATATTTAACTGTCAAACATCAGAATTGTAATTATAACATTTGATAATAAATCAGCCACTTTGCTACGAACCTCTACCAGAAACAGTTGTTTTATCCCGGACCATGTCCGCCTGATCACCTTAACCCTACAACATGGTATAACAATAGCGAATTCGATCAGTCTAATTTAGTATGACGTTTCACACATTTGGGCAGGTAATTCACGAATAACATTTTTGCTGTTGGTGTTGGTTTTCAAATAGTCTATAGTTCTTGGATTATTAAAAGCTTTTATTTACCTTGAAATGTATGTATGTATACTGTATAAGCAATAATTAAAGGTATATCGGCCAGTGAAGCAACAACAATGGACGTACGATTAGTCATCCAATCCGAAATGTTTACATGCCGGTACTTGCGATAGAGAGAAAGTGAAGCAGAACGAGATTACCTGAGGAAGCCGAAGTGGTTACGAAGATTGAATGCCAGTAGGAGCAAGAAAGCGGACATGGACTATGGAGAAAATATGTGCAATTATGAAACTAATGATAGAAAAACAAGAATACTTTAAAAAGGAAAAAAAGTCTAGTTTAGAAGAAATAAAGCTTGACATTCGAACCAGTCAAGAAGAAATGAAACAAGAATTAAAAGAGATGATGGTGAAGATCAGAGAAAATTTAAAAGGGGAATTTTATCACAGTCAAGATGAAATGATATTGCTTGAGTTAAAACTTTACCAAAGAGGATGTTAAAGAAGTGGAAGAACAAATGCAGCAGACTGTATTTGGTTCAAAGTCAAGTTCAACTAGTCCAAGATCAAGTTCAACAAGTCAAAGGGCAAATGCAACAGGAAGTTCAACAATTACAGCGGCAAATTAAAAATATTGCCAGTACAGGTGTAGTCTCAGGATGTGGTACTCCAGCAACTGTTATGAAACCACCAACTTTTGACAGAAAGGTACCATGGGCTACGTACCTTAGACAATTTGAAGCAGCTGCGAACGGCAACAACTGGAGCTCAACAGAAAGAGCAAGAGCTCTTGTACTTGCTCTTCGGGGAAAAGCCATGGAGGTGTTAAGAAACATTCCGAGCTGTCCGAGTATGAATCGATTGTCATGTTTCTGGAGATGAGATACGGCAAAACCCATCTACAAGAAGTCTTTAAGGCGCAGCTCCAGGGACGAAGACAGAAATACAATGAAAATATCCAGGAGTATGAAGCAGATATTGTACGTCTAATTAACCTATCATATCCAACCTACCCGGAAGAAATAAAAGAAGAATTGGCCGTGGGCAGTTTCATTGAAGGTCTACGTGATACAGATATGAGTCAAGCATTAAGAATGGCCAGGCTTAAGAAAATTTTTGAAGCTCTTGCTTACGCACAGTTTGAAACAGCAAAGTGGACATCCAGAACGCTTCGAAGAACAAATTATCTACCAGAAGATGGCAATCTAAATAATAATTTGACCAGAGTAATACAGGAGTTGAAAAAAATCGTACGTAATCAACAAACTGGAAAAGACAACGGAATTACATTTAGAAGAAGAAATATCATCCGTTGTTGGAAGTGTAGTAAAGAGTGGCATATACAGAGAAATTGCTCCAGTTTTCAGGCCTCTTCTATTAGTGCAGAAGACTCCTAGTTCAAGGGGCGTGAGCTAGCTAAATGTTACCAAGAACCATCAACAACAACAATTAGGGTATTCCGGTTACAGAACAATGGTCCCAGCTTGGTAGTACCTGGAAATGTATGCGGTCGAGAATTTGAGATGGTACTAGATACTGGTTCTACACATACCATCGTGAGACCAAACATCATATCCCACTGCAAAATATTCCGACCTGAGAAGAATTATGTTTTGGAAACTGCCAATGGTGAAGTCATACCAGTTCAAGGCATACACGAAGCTAGAATTACCCTAGGAACAACAACATTTACACACGTTGTGTTTGTTGTCGATATAATGGACAAAGTTAATCTTGGCCTTGAAATTATGGAAAATCAGAAGTTTGTGCTAGATCTTCCACAACAGGTACTGAGAACTAACAATGAAAAAATTGTGATGAGGTTTCCACAAAGTAATGTAACATCATTTCGAGAAGTGGTACTTGCAGAAGATGTCACATTACCGCCAAGATCAGAGATCATTATTCAAGCAAGGTTTGAAGACTCAGAAAAAGGTAAAAACGTTTGGTTATACAATACGAAAAGAACCAAGGGGCGATCACCGAAACTACAGAAGTCATGGAAGGGACCATGTCAAGTGGTCACACGGCATAATGAAAGAAGTACATCTAAAAATGCTAAGCCGCTATCAAGACTGTGAAGATACTTGATCGAGACGATCAAAACTTGGGAGGGGGCAATGTTACGGAAATGATCAATAGGATTTTTAATGTTAAATGAATTCCATAGGAGCTGAAAGTTTAAAAATACTTACATTTAAAAAAACTAAACCTTAGTTTGCCATATATAAATAAGTTTTAAAACAGTTTATGATAAGTACATATCTACATTATTATGACGTGTATTAATATCTTTGTGCAGTAGCGTAGCTAGGCGGGCACCAGGCAAGTGCAGAAAATGTTTTTTATTTAAAATTTCTTGACGTAAAAAACGCTTATTTTGCATTGACACTACAAAAATTATCTAAAATATCACAACCGTTTCAATATTCATGCAGGGATATGAAAAATTAAAACCACAATAAAAAATTACCAGCAATGATAAAGAATATTACTAAATCTTAAAACTATAAATAATTACTCTAAAAATAAAAATAATAATTTTCTATTTTGACCAAATTTATTTATTACATCTTTGATAAAAATTTCCTTTTCTTCAATTCGTTGCCTATGAACGATTAAGAGGCATAGACCACTGCGACATTTGCTGTATTCCTTTTAGGCTCTAGAACCGCACAGAACGACACCAAAAGCGTTCCTTTATTAATCGTCAGTCTTTATTGTATTTCTTGACAGTTTTGACACTTCTTTGACAGTTCAAGAACGGTTTCGGGCGGTACTAGAGCATAAAAGGAATATCCAAATTGTAGAACGCAATCAAGTTTTTACACGTCTAAGGGAACGGCCCGACTGAAGAGCGCCCGATCAACACGCCAGCGAGCGAACGATTTTTTCAAAACCTCAGCGGGCGGGCAAAAATTAACATGCAACCTTCGCATTCCGAAAAATCGCTCGTTCCCTTGTCGCACGCCCGATCTTTATTCTGGCCGTTCCGTGTGCTGAAAGAACGTTCAATTATTACCGTTGTTGGTGGCATGGTTAAAGACATTTTGAAAAGTTGTTTTATGGTAGGAATAAAAGTACATTAATTCAAGTTCGCCGAGAGGGCGTTGAAGGCGATACAAAATACCGGGGCCCGGACTGATGGAGGGGACCCGCGCGGGATGAAAAACGTAAATGAAGCAATGTAGTGAGGACCCTTTTTTTGATCTTTAGCTTTTTTAAAAAGTAATGTAAAGATGTAAATAATATTAGTTTCGACGAAGTGAGAACCTTTTCTTTTTTTTTTTTATTTCAAGTTTTTTTAAGGGTAATTTTGAAAAGTAATGTAAGGTAAACAATATGACTTAGTAAATCTTATCTTTACCTGACTGAATGAGATAATCTAAATAAGGAATGAAAATTGTGATTTTGTAATATTATTCTATTGATGTTTGTGATTGATAATTATTCCTATGGGTTTACCAAGCATTAATTTAAAGCACTTTTCTTTTATTCAAGTTATACCTCTCTAACTACTCACTACGAATCACAAAACTTAAAGAAATTACGCTACTAGCTAAAATAGCTACCTACAATACAAGCTTAAGAATAACTAAATATATCAATAATGACCAACGAAAAAAGCACTTTAAAATACACCATTTTGACAGTTGTCCGTGAATAAAAATGGATTTTTACTGGAACAGTCTGCACCAACAACAACGCTAATTGACCTTTTTAAAAAAGTTTATAAATAGCAACCATTTGCTTAATGTTTTTGCGAGTGTGCTACAAATACCTAAATCCGGGGAAGGGGGGAAAAGCGTCCCCCGGCCCTCCCCAGCCGGCGCCAAGTACGGAATGTAAATTAAGAAAAAGTAGCGAAATGAAAGATGCAGACGGTCTTGGAGGCCCGAAATTGTAAATCAGGGGCCACGCAAAACTGTATTCCGCAAAAAAATGGTGAAGGACCTTTTTTTTGCTCATCAATTTTTTTTCGCAGGCCTAGCGAGTATTTTTGCCTACGCCTAAAGAGCCTCGCAAGAACGGTAAGGACTTTTTTTTGGCTCCTCAATAATTTTTCATCATGAAACGGGCCTCGTGGACACGACTTCGCCTTCGCCTAATTTTGGTCACGGAACGCCACTATCTCTGTGGGGTGGAAGTAAATCCTACTCTTTTGTTTATTTTTGTTAGATTAATATAACATTTTCCAATCTGAGCAAATATAATATTTGGAATAAAAAGATATTTATAGAAATAAAAAGTAACTTACTTAGTAACAGATCTGATTTAAAATACAGTTTCCATATTTTTTTAACAGCAATCAGTATCGGTTTGGGCCACTCACGGAAACAAAAAAAAGTAAAAACAAAATATATCTTTAAAAAAGTAAAGGGTGATCCAATTAGTGCTTTAGGATTTTAAAATTAAATTAAACACCAACCTTACTACAGGGCCAAAATATTGTCATTTTATTCAAAACACTAATTAATAACCATTATGATTTTAAAATAATATCGGCCAAATGTCCTCCACGACTTTGTTGATAATAGCGAATTCAATCAATCCAATTTAGCATGACTATTTCACACATTAGGCAGGTATCTCACGAATATCATTTATGATGTTGATTTAAAAATTCTCTATAGTTCTTGGATTGTTAGCATAACCCTTCGATTTCACATAGCTCCATAGGAAGAACGCACGGCGGCAAATGACATGATCGTGCGGGATAATTCTGAACATGTCGTGATATCACATATTATCACCAAACTGCCCTTGCAATAACGCGATGGTTTTGTTGGCGGTATGGCCGTGCGACTTCTTCCTTTTTCTACGTGAAATCGAAGGTTTATGCTATACTAAATTTAAAGTAAAGAACTATTTTTAAAACAAGCTATTATTTAAATGCACTAAAAAGAAGAAAAGAAACTTTTACTTGTAAACTTTTACTATAACAATATAACGCCACTACATAATTTATATGATATAAAAGCTTGTGGCGAGATTTAAGTACTTCTAGTTTTAAAATCAAAAAGTTAAAAGCAAAGATCAAGTTTTTTAATTTATTTGTTTATCAACTCAAGTAAATCTTGTAAAACACTTTTATATTGTTCCGTAACACCTCGTATAAAAACACGTGTCTTCGTTTTTATACCTTTATTAACAATGAAACGTAACTATGGGTTACAACAACGATAAAATCTTCACTTGCCAATGTCTCGAAGTTTACAGTACAAAAGTCGAATCTATACTAATCAAATGAGAGGTTTCCGTCGCCCTTTTATAGTGTGGTGAAAGACTGAAGAATGATCTAAAATTTTGGAGAAATATCGCGAAAATTTCATAGTACAGGATGGCATAAAAGTTCTCAATGAATTCGGGCGTTTTCGGAATCCTTCGAAACTGATGAAAGAACTTGGAAAATCTAAGGGAATTATTATTCAAATAAATTATCAGACTAAATAAAACGGTCCTAACTTTATACAATTCTATAAGCTAAACACACTTATTTTTAATGTCCGTAACATTGCCCCCTCCCAAGTTTTGATCGTCTCGATTGATAGCGGCTTAGCATTTTTAGATGTACTTCTTTCATTATGCCGTGTGACCACTTGACATGGTCCCTTCCATGACTTCTGTAGTTTCGGTGATCGCCCCTTGGTTCTTTTCGTATTGTATAACCAAACGTTTTTACCTTCTTCTGAGTCTTCAAACCTTGCTTGAATAATGATCTCTGATCTTGGCGGTAATGTGACATCTTCTGCAAGTACCACTTCTCGAAATGATGTTACATTACTTTGTGGAAACCTCATCACAATTTTTTCATTGTTAGTTCTCAGTACCTGTTGTGGAAGATCTAGCACAAACTTCTGATTTTCCATAATTTCAAGGCCAAGAATAACTTTGTCCATTATATCGGCAACAAACACAACCTGTGTAAATGTTGTTGTTCCTAGGGTAATTCTAGCTTCGTGTATGCCTTGAACTGGTATGACTTCACCATTGGCAGTTTCCAAAATACAATTCTTCTCAGGCCGGAATATTTTGCAGTGGGATATGATGTTTGGCCTCACGATGGTATGTGTAGAACCAGTATCTAGTACCATCTCAAATTCTCGACCGCATACATTTCCAGGTACTACCAAGCTGGGACCATTGTTCTGTAACCGGAATACCCTAATTGTTGTTGTTGATGGTTCTTGGTAACATTTAGCTAGCTCACGCCCCTTGAACTAGGAATCTTCTGCACTAATAGAAGAGGCCTGAAAACTGGAGCAATTTCTCTGTATATGCCACTCTTTACTACACTTCCAACAACGGATGATATTTCTTCTTCTAAATGTAATGCCGTTGTCTTTTCCAGTTTGTTGATTACGTACGATTTTTTTCAACTCCTGTATTACTCTGGTCAAATTATTATTTAGATTGCCATCTTCTGGTAGATAATTTGTTCTTCGAAGCGTTCTGGATGTCCACTTTGCTGTTTCAAACTGAAGTGCGTAAGCAAGAGCTTCAAAAATTTTCTTAAGCCTGGCCATTCTTAATGCTTGACTCATATCTGTATCACGTAGACCTTCAATGAAACTGCCCACGGCCAATTCTTCTTTTATTTCTTCCGGGTAGGTTGGATATGATAGGTTAATTAGACGTACAATATCTGCTTCATACTCCTGGATATTTTCATTGTATTTCTGTCTTCGTCCCTGGAGCTGCGCCTTAAAGACTTCTTGTAGATGGGTTTTGCCGTATCTCATCTCCAGAAACATGACAATCGATTCATACTCGGACAGCTCGGAATGTTTCTTAACACCTCCATGGATTTTCCCCGAAGAGCAAGTACAAGAGCTCTTGCTCTTTCTGTTGAGCTCCAGTTGTTGCCGTTCGCAGCTGCTTCAAATTGTCTAGGGTACGTAGCCCATGGTACCTTTCTGTCAAAAGTTGGTGGTTTCATAACAGTTGCTGGAGTACCAAATCCTGAGACTACACCTGTACTGGCAATATTTTTAATTTGCCGCTGTTATTGTTGAACTTCCTGTTGCATTTGCCCTTTGACTTGTTGAACTGGATCTTGGACTAGTTGCACTTGACTTTGAACCAAATACAGTCTGCTGCATTTGTTCTTCCACTTCTTTAACATCCTCTTTGGTAAAGTTTTAACTCAAGCAATATCATTTCATCTTGACTGTGATAAAATTCCCCTTTTAAATTTTCTCTGATCTTCACCATCATCTCTTTTAATTCTTGTTTCATTTCTTCTTGACTGGTTCGAATGTCAAGCTTTATTTCTTCTAAACTAGACTTTTTTCCTTTTTAAAGTCTTCTTGTTTTTCTATCATTAGTTTCATAATTGCACATATTTTCTCCATAGTCCATGTCCGCTTTCTTGCTCCTACTGGCATCCAATCTTCGTAACCACTTCGGCTTCCTCAGGTAATCTCGTTCTGCTTCACTTTCTCCCTATCGCAAGTACCGGCATGTAAACATTTCGGATTGGATGACTAATCGTACGTCCATTGTTGTTGCTTCACTGGCCGATATACCTTTAATTATTGCTTATACAGTATACATACATACATTTCAAGGTAAATAAAAGCTTTTAATAATCCAAGAACTATAGACTATTTGAAAACCACCACCAACAGCAAAAATGTTATTCGTGAATTACCTGCCCAAATGTGTGAAACGTCATACTAAATTGGACTGATCGAATTCGCTATTATTATACCATGTTGTAGGGTTAAGGTGATCAGGCGGACATGGTCCGGGATAAAACAACTGTTTCTGGTAGAGGTTCGTAGCAAAGTGGCTGATTTATTATCAAATGTTATAATTACAATTCTGATGTTTGACAGTTAAATATTAAAGGTACATTCACAATGTTACACTAACTTATCCGGACATCTCCTTTTATAAAAAATTTAAAAGTTTAGTTCTTACATATTATACAATAAAAAATAGTTACAATTTAAAACTTGTTTACCTAATCTTGCCACTATTGCTCTAGTCTACTATATTATAAATATCACAGTTTGTATATCACATAAGACTATAATGTACACTTAAAACTAACTACATTTATGAGCTACAATGGATAACGCTTTTATTTCTTAATTTACAAAGTATACAATTTTATGTAAAATGTACATATGTTATGACAATACTGTTATTTCTAAAGTTAATAATTTATTACGATGAAAGTTTTTGTAAAGTAAAATCTTGTTTTATCTTATATTTTGAACACAGTAAAATGATATTGTTATTATTTAATTTAGCTTTAAATCTGACAAGACGTAAGTGGTAATTTAAGATAAACTGTTTGTAAGTTTAGTATAAAGAAAACATTTTAAGAAAATATTTTATGTAAAATATTTAAATTTGAAATTTTAGAAAGTTAAACCTAGAAAGTTCTTCTTTATGTAAGGCAGAACATAATTAGATTCAAATATCTGACTTTTCAGATTCGCTTAACTCATATTCAAAGTCTGAATATTTTTTTGGCTTTTTACTTAAGCGGCCTGACCTAGTGATGATGTTACTATCGCTAGTTTTTCCCCTTTTTCCAAAATTTTCAAAAGTTGATTTCAAAGTTAAAGGTTTGTCAAAACTATTTACATTTTTTTTCTAAAACAGAATTAGAAGTAAAACTTTCGTCAGACTTAAAACTGGAGTTACAGTTGCTAAAACTGTCGTCACTGTAGCTACTGGACAAAGACAATTTGCTATTTTCCTCATTCCCTGTGTTGGTATTATGTAAACTTACATTTTTATTAGAAACGTCTATCCCGTGATCATTCCGACTAGAAAAGTTTGTTTTTTCGGTTGAAATATTTAAACTTTTAGAAGCAACTACTGAACTTTCAATAATAGAATTGTCTATATTCTCCAAAACTGGAGAACCTTCACCGAGACTATGTTGAGCTTCACCATAACTAACATTTTGAGAAATTTTTGACTGATTTTGGTGTGAACTTTGCGAAGTCTGAGAAACATTGAGATCTTCCGAGCTGTTTTCGACAACTTTAAGATACCTGAGGTTCTGATAATAATTATTCTCAGAGAATATTTTTTTATTGAAATTTTGTGAATAATTTTGTGGCTCTCTTGGCAAAAATTTATAAGTTGGTTTAAACTCCCTGATAAATCTACGATTTCTTCGTAAAACTGAACCATTTTCTAATTGTACGAGATATGATCTTATACCCTGTTGTTTAATAATTTTACCGTTAACCCAAGGTGTTCGTGGTTTTACCTGAATTTTTACCCTCGAATTAATTTTTAAAGGATTTAATTTTATTGTATTTTTATTATAATTTTTTACCATTTGCTGTTGTTTTTTATTCAAGAAAGAGTTATATTTTTTCCTGTTAAAGTTTTTAGAGAATTTTTGTGAGATTTCAGGCAGGGTGGACCTTAAATTACGGTTCATTAAAGCATTAGCAGGCGAGTTTTCGCCGTCCAAAGGAGTGTTTCTCAGATCTAGCAAAGCCAAATAAGGATCTTTTTGATCTAAATAGCATTTTTAAGTAAGTTCTTAACATTCTGGATAGCCCTCTCAACCTGTCCATTAGATTGAGGAAATAAAGGTGATGAAAAGATATGCTGAAACTCCCAAGACTTTTCAAAATTCTTAAATTCCCTACTTTCAAAATTTGTGGCATTATCGCTAACTAAAATTTTAGGTATACCAAAACGTGAAAAATACATTTTAATTTATTTATAACATTCTGTGAGGTTAAATCGTTATTCAAATTTACAATTTCTACAAATTTGGAAAAATAATCAACAACCAAAAGATAACTTTCTGTGTGAAATTGAAAGATATCAATAGCTATTTTATACCAAGGTAGTTTTGGGACATCGTGAGGCATCAGAGGCTCCGAAACTTGAGATTTTTTGTATGTGTGGCAAATATTACATGATGTTACCATATCTTCTATTTGTTTTCTCATGCCTGGCCAGAAAAACGACAAATTAGCCTTATCAAGACATTTTTTATAACCCATATGTGAGTAATGAAGTTTTTCTAAAATTTCCCCCGTAAACTTTTAGGGACTATCAACCTTGGCCCTTTAAAAATTAAATTATCAATACATGATATTTCATCTCTAAATTTATAATAAAATTTGCAGTTCTCTGGACAGTTCTTAAGGTTAGTCGGCCAACCCTTCTCCAACATGTTTTTTAAATTACAAAGTATGGGGTCTTCTAGAGTTCTCTTTTGAAATTCTAACTTTTTACTGTCCGTAATGTTCAAACAAAGTTCAACCGAGCAAATCTCTGACTCTATATCAAAATCTACATTCTCATCAAAATTCAACCCAGAATTGTAAGCCCTGGACAAAGTATCCGCTATAATCAATGTTTTCCTGGTTTATAAACTAAGTCAAAATTATATTTTTTAAGTTGTAACAATATTCTTTGCAATCTAGGTGGACAGAGATGTAAAGGTTTTTTAATTATTGATATTAATGGCTTATGGTCCGTTTCTAAAGTAAACTTTCGACCATAAACATATTGGTGAAATCGAGAAGCACCAAACCAGCAAGCTAACAACTCTTTTTCAATTTGGCTATACCTACTCTGAGTCTGGGTCAAACCTCGAGATGCATGGGCACATGGTCTACCATTCGGCATCAGAACGGCAGCCATGCCATTCTGTGAAGCATCGACCGAAATTGTAGTGTGAAGCTTGTTATCAAAAATACTAAACATGGTGTTTTAACTAACATTTCTTTAATCTTTTTAAACGCCCTCTCGTGTTCCTCAGACCAATGAAATAAAGTATCTTTTTAATTAGATTTCTAAAAATTGCTGTTTTCTCAGTAAGATTATCTACAAATTTTGCTATGTATGTGACCATTCCCAAAAATCGTTGAACATCCTTGACATTTTGACAAGACGGCAAGTCAATGATTGCCTGAACTTTAGACTGATCTACTTCTACACCTTTACTAGAAATTTTATGACCTAAATATGTTATTTCTTGAACTAAAAATTGACACTTTGCTTTATTAAATCTAAAATTGTGTTCTGAAGCAGTTTTTAATACTTTTTCTAAAATTTTGTTATGAATTTCAATTGAAGGAGCATGAATACAAATATCATCAATAAAAACTTCGCAACCTTCAATATTTCCAAAAATATCATACATTTTTTCCTGGAAAACTTCTGGAGAACACGAGAGACCATATGCAAGTCTTTTAAAACAGTATCTACCGAATGGAGTGGCAAAAGTACAAAGCTTAGCACTCTCTTTATCTAACTTAATCTGCAAAAACCCTGAGTAGCATCGAGTTTATTAAAGAATTTTGAACCTGCCATTTTAGAAACTATATGTTCCCAAGTGGGAATAGCAAATAATGGTCTACGAATTCTAGAGTTCAACGTTTGTCGGATCGAGACATATCCTTAAAGGCCCATTAGGTTTTTTAACAATGCATAGTGGATTACACCACTCAGAGCTACCCGTAACTCTCTCAATAATATTGTCTCTCTCTAATTGATTTAAAGTTAATTTTAATTTATCCATCAAAGCGAGAGGTACTTTTCTCGGTGGATAAAAACCAGGAACTACATTTTCTTTAAGGTCAATGATATATTCCCCTTCTAAACAACCTATTCCTTCAAAAATATGTTGATACTCTGTTAAAATTTTATTTAAATGTGACTTTTGATCAATATTATTATCAATAGACTGTACTTTTTAATTAATTCCAACTGAATACAAGCCCTTAAACCCAAAATAGGAAAACTGTCAATATCTACGACATAGAATAAAAGATTTGCTGTTTTATATCGAGTTTTGCATGTCAGAAAGCATTGGCCAATGACAGGTAAACTATGTTTTGTATAACTACTTAATTTTATGTTTGTGGATTCTAAATTTGAGAAATCGCAATTTATTTTCCTTAAAGCACTTACAGGCAGTATATTTGCTTCTGCGCCGCTGTCCAGTTTGAACTTCAGACGACTATGTGTGTTGCCAATCTCAAGCTCCGTCACCCATGACTCCTCAGTCAGTGCCGCAACCGTCCCAGTACTGTTGCTGGTACTTAATGACTGCTGTTCGACTGAATCTATAAAGAGAAAAGAATCAGAGCTCTCGATTTGACTATTATCTTGATCCACATCATGGACCTTTCTTGTCTGAAAATAATTTTTGTTACGTTGAAAACTACCTTTAGACTGTCGATCATTTTTATTATAATTAAATTTTTTATTATTTTAGAAATTATTTTTAGAAAAATTTTTATTTTGAAAATTATTTTTATGGAAAAAATTACATGGACTTGAAAAAGAGTGAAATTTAAAACATTTGGAACACTTAACTTGACTTGATTGCTGATTCCGGGAACTCTGCATCCTACCGACTGCGCCATGTTATACCATGTTGTAGGGTTAAGGTGATCAGTCGGACATGGTCGGGATAAAACAACTGTTTCTGGTAGAGGTTCGTAGGTAAGTGGCTGATTTATTATCAAATGTTATAATTACAATTCTGATGTTGGACAGTTAAATATTAAGGGTACGTTCACAATGTTACACTAACTTATCCTGACAGCTATTGTCAATTATCATATCATCAATCAATTTGTAGAGATGAAATGTGAATTTTCATTCACATGTATACCTGTGAATGTGATTTTTTTATTAATAGTGATTTTAACATGTGCATGTAAAGTCAAATAAAAAAACGACAACGACGCTGTTTTTTACTAAAGATAAAACTAAAAATTTGTATTATGTTGTTAGTGTGGGGGTAAAACAAATGGAAAAAAAGAAGGCAAAATACTGTTTTTATTGCACGAAATTAAACAGGTAACAAAACT